>CM042477.1:16070000-16297500 GCA_023621385.1 Quercus gilva
TACTTTTTCCTAGAAATGACCTGTTGCCTACTTGCTTCAAATCCATTAATTTACTCATTAAGGCTTGGGCCTTCATGAAATATTAATGGGCTTCATGATTGATGTAGGTAGCACTATGTAACCAATAACTATTTATTTATTTATTTATTATTATTATTATTATTATTATTATTATTATATTATTATTATTATTATTATTGTAAGGACTCAAAATGTATTGGACCTAAACAATAAGATTTGTAGAGTATGGGTAGAAGGACTAAGTATTAGCAAAGCCAACAACGATTGGTGTGAAATCCATAGAAGTGATAATCAAAGAATTGGACTAAGTGTTTGTGAGGATAATAACAATGACCTCGGCTAAACATTCGTGAAGAATTTTCCTTCTCGGCCTAATCCGAAGAGCTGTTTATTTAGAACTGACATATACAGGGGTTGTCCTTGGACACCTCCCCCCCCCCCCCCTTTTTCTTTGGCGGTGATACTATCTATTATATAGTTTTGTTTAGTTGATCTTTGCCGTCCACTTATTGATCATCTAAGCTTGTACTTGAGTGCCTATTCCATCAGCCGCCTTTGCAGGCTTTCTATTAGTTGAAGCAACCAAGGTATCACTATTGGCTGGTCAATTCACCATTGATGTGATCAAAATATCGGTGGCATGCATTTAATGAGTGAGTGACAGCCCCTTTCTCTAGACGTTAGTCCGCCGAGGACATGGGCCTCCTCGGCGAGGCTCTTAAATGACTTGGGCCTCGTCCGTTTATCCTCGGATTATGCTCTCTCTCTCTTTCTTTTTGGCGTAGACTTTGGGCCTGACGTGGAGTGGGCCGGAGTTACCAAATATTTGGGGCCCTACAATTATTATTATTATTATTTGTGGAGGAAAGAACCAATCATTTTTTTTTCTTTTTTTGAGGAAAAAAACCCAATGAATTAATTAGCTAGAAATTGGCATTTATTCTCCAAGAACCACTTTGTGTAAATATAGTCTTTATTGGAAAGCCCATACTATGAGAGATAAGAAATAATGCTAATCTTATAAGCATTGATCTATTAAGGAGAAAATATGAGTCTTGAGCCCAATTGCAATGGAAGAAAAACGTGAGTTTTGAGCTCATCTTATGATGTCAAGAAAATACAAACCATGATTTTAGTCTATGAAATATAAAAAAGTGAGCCATAAGCCTAAACCATTAGGCATTATGAATTTTATGCAAAGCCCAATGAAATTTGGGCATTTCTGACTCTAAATGAACTTAGCCCAACACTTCATTCTTTTTTCGTAGCGAACTTAGCAAGATAGGTGTTAAGGGTCATTTTTGGTGGAACCCAAGTAGAAGGAAGGAAGCCCAACCTAGCAACATGGGCAGCAAAGATATGGCAAGTGTAAAGTAAAACCATTAAGCCCAAGCGGTAGGAATAATGGATCACAGACCCACAATATAAATAAATGGGTCTTGAAGAGGCAAATAGGCTTAAAGAAGCCTGGAAAAAGAGAAATGGCACTCATAGGCAGTATATGATGTAGAAAAGTGAGAAGGGGCCACGGCAGACCCAAAGCATTGTAAACAAAGAAAGTAGGGGGGTTCATGGCAAGCCTGTAAACCCCAAGGATGAGAATAAGGAAATTGGGCCAGGGAAGCCTAATGAAGTTAGTAAAAGCTCATGGGAGTGCAGAGTTAGTAAATGGGCCAAGGAAAGTCCAAAGAAAGCAAACGAGCCAAGGATGCCCAAGGGAAAACAAAAGGGACGCTGGAGCCCATAAGTAAGAACACCAGCGGCCATGCTAAACCACTGGGGGAAAGAATAAAACGACAGGCCTAGAAGAGGCCCAGTAGAAGTAAGTCATTACGGCAGGAATGACAAGTAATGTGGCAGGAAATTAAGACAATCAATAAACAGGCTGCAAGAAATACAAAACCCAGTACCAAATAAAGTCCAGCTCCTAAAGGAGTGGGAAATCAAAAAAGGTAGTTCATAAAGGGTCAAGAATAAACAGCAGACAGTGTAGGTAAGCCTCTATGACCACGGCGGACGCATGAGCAGCAGGCAAACTTTGGACACATGTGGAAGGTAGACACACGCAAGGCCCAGACCTTACCAGCCTGTACCCAGCCAATATGGGACATGGTAAGATCGTGGGTCAGAGGTAAGAGGGCATGGTTTGGTGGTGGGGAGAGGGAATAAACCTATTTCGAGTTTTCTACTCAGACTCTTTTGGGGGATACATCTTGCTGGGATAACATACCTCCCGAAAGAGGCAAGGCTGAGTTAGAACCACCAGGTACATGCCATGAGGGATAGAGAGAGAGAGAATCAGAACCGTGGCAGGAAGAGGTGCCACGGCAGACTAACAAACAAAATAATTGTCTTTGTTTGGTAATAGGGAGTGGCACGCAGACGAAACAGTGATGGTCGACAAGTACACCCAGACCAGACAAAGGTGGTTAAAGGGTAGAACAGTAAAATCTAGTCACGGCAGGCACTACAAAAAGAAGCCTTTGCCATGTACAGGGAGAGGACAAGAGGGGAGGAAAAACAACACACAAAGGAGTTATAATCAAAACAGAAAGAAAAATCATAAAAACTAAAAAGAAAGAAAGAAAGAAGGAAGGAAAAAACAGAGAGAGTTAGTCCAGCATGCACTGATAGGTTTCTTTCTCTCTCTCCCTCTCAAAATCCTGCTCTCTGCCAAGAGCAAAAGAAGTTTCTTCGAGCATTAGCCATTTGGGTCCGTTTCCCTCAAAATGATCAATTTCCACAACAGAATTTACCTGAGAGATTGATTGTGTTAAGAAGAGGCGTTCTTTCCTTTTCTGAGTTTGCTCCTGCGGCCAGACTTAACTTGATTTTTTATCCCTTCTGATTGACTTATATATATATATATATATTATTATACTCCTTTGGCTTTCTTTGTAAAACGGTTTATCATTATTGCGATTATGTTGCTTAAATAAGGATCATTTGGTCATTTCTTATAAAAACAGCCAGAATACTCTATTTTTGTTATTACCATATCTGTCTGCCATAACCTGTCTGAAACAACTCTGCCTGCCGTAAGCACACTCTTGGCAGACGAGGCATAGTTTGTGCACAAGCCGGCCCAAATTGAGTTGCAGTTGGATCGGTCTCAACTCCCTCACCCAAAATACTTAGACCTATTACCGCTAGAGGTAACCCAGCCCAACACAACGAAAAAGGCCCCTACAATAGGTAACAAAATCTCCACATCTCATCATTGCAAAATAAACAACTGAGGATAGATTGAAGATAGATAGCTAATGACTCTTATAATTGCACAAAGAAAGGTAGGCACCTATTGACAGAATAAGGACAGAAATAAGATAGAAAGTAGAAAGAAAGAAAGAAACAACAAAGCCTCATAATTACAAGAAGACAGAATAAGGATAGAAAGAAAATAGAAAGTAGAAAGGAAGGAAGGAACGGCACAGCCTTGTAATTGCAAGAAGATAGAACAAGGATAGAAAGAAGAAAGAAAGGAAGGAATGACAAAGCCTTATAATTGTAAGAAGACCCAATAAGAACAGAAATAATATAGGAAGTAGAAAAGAAGGAAGGAATTACAAAGCCTTATATTATATCTGTTCTATGAAATATAAAAATAAGCCCAAACCATGAGGCATTAAGAATTTTATGTAAAGCCCAATGCAATTTGGGCATTTCTGGCTTTAAATGAACTTAGCGCAATACTTCATCCTTTTTTGTTTTTTCTTTATAAAAAGGTGAAAATTTATGATACATGAGTAATAAACACTGTCCTTATAAAAATATGAAGATGTGGCATGAGTTAACTAATGGGGTGGTGGCTGAACCAAAAAACAGAGACATCCACAATTGCATTGTTACAAAAGTTTATTGATAAGCTTATCTCCCACTTATTTGTCATTCCCTCAATTAAGGTTCCCCAAAAAAAAGTTTTAATTAGATTTAGATGGTTTGTTTTTAAGAAAAGAAAATAGAGTACACATGGTTGAGACTGATTTTCATTTTTCTTCTCAAATTTGAGAGGGATCATGAACAAAGAGACTACTAGCTTCTGGTGTATACAAGCTTGATTAACTTTTTACGCCTGGGTTATTGTTAAATCTTTGCTTTTAAGAATCTTTGCACTGAAAACAAGTGTGCATAATTACTTGGACAGAAATGGAAGTTATTACATCTTAAAGTTTGCACCCAAAAAAAAAAGACGTACAATGCAAGATAAAAGAAAACGATAAACTTTTGCATGCTCTTCACAAAAATTGGAGTGAATAAAAAGCAAGGAAAAGCAATGATGCAAGGTGAAACATTAGTTTTATTTCTTCTCTCTTTTTTTTTTCCTTGCTCTGTAAAATTGTTTACATGCATATACAAACAAATGAAAGAATTTTAAAAAATTAAAAAAATTAGACATGTACACAAGCCGATTCTATAATCTTTACATCAATGGGTAACAATAAGTTAAGGTGATTTTCTGTATAAAAGGGAAAATAAATAAAGAATGGGTTTTTTTTTTTTTTTTTTTTTTGGGCTTACTGACTGAGTAAAAATAGGTTAATAATCTTATGTGGTAAAAACAGGTGGGAGCAACATTGATCTCTTTCCCTTTACTTGTATTCTTGTGTCAGGAAAATTGCCCCCATTATCTGTTAGATCCTCCACAGTACCATCTTGTGTCACATTCATAGGATATGTAACCAAGTGCACACCTTCCATGTCTACCAAATCTTCACCACTGTAAATCTTCCACATTTGGTCACCTATGGAACACATCTTCTGCACACATTCCAGATTTTGTGGCTCTTGAAACAGTTCCTGATCAGCACATTTAGTATGCTCATACCACAGTGACAGACGGTATGCATGAATATCGCCGCGACTCATTTTGTCTTTGTCACTTTTGGACTGGTAGCACCCTATAGCAATCTCAGTGTCACGTTGCCCATCCATGGATCTTTGGTTCACATTTGCTGATCCAATCAAAATGTACAGGTCGTCCACTGAAATATAAATAGCAACAATGGAGGAACAGGTTAATTGTTAATATGTAAATCACTATTATGTTATCATATTCATTGTGGAAAGTAGAGGAAAACAAAGTGGTGGGAAATTGTCAAATTGTTGGCCACAGAAAACTCTATGTAAAGTTTTCCTTCATGCATTTAGTATTTTCAACTGTTGCAACCCATTTACTTGGAAAGTAATTCAAGGAAAACCTAAACAAAACCTGCAAAAACCCATTAGGTCTATATTCTCACCCAACCCACAGGATAGTTATAGGTCTATATCCATCCAAATAGTCTCTAATCTTTTTTTTTTTTTTTTTTGGCATGGTAAAAGAAGTGACAATCGACCTATATAAGTTATTGACAACATGAAATATAATCTTTTGGGCAAAACTTAGGTATAGTGATCACGCTAGTTTAAATGCTATGTCTTAGGTTTTCTTATTAAATTCAATTATGTGGTTGTATTAACCAATGTAATGCAAAATGTAATATCTTCCCTCAAAGATATATAATTAAATTCAAACTATGTAGCTCATAGACCAATGCAACAACATGATTAAATTTAATTGAGGAATATAAGGTGTGGGTTTGGATACCACATTTCCAAACCCACGTTTGCGTTTTTTTTTTTTTTTTTTTTTTTTTTTTTCTATCTTCAACGCGTGAACAGTAACATCACATGTGAGCATTGCACAGGGGACAAAGGCACTGTTCGTGAACAATAACATCACATGTGAGCACTGTGCAGGGGACAAAAGGTGCTGTTTATGCATTGTTCATGAGTCCCACGGCACTATTCACACATTTAAAAATTATTTTACTACAGTGTTTTCAGTTTTCAGTTTCACCAAAAATAAGTTATATCCAAACGGATCCAGGATAAAACACCTAAGAAATTGTACCTAAGTCATTAATGTAAATTTTGACTAGGCCATTAGGGCAGTACTCCACTAACAATAAAAATAAAATAAAAAATAGAAGGAACTCTCTTTAAGTATAAATGAAGATTGACACACATACCTATCATGAGCTTGGAGTGTACATAAACCATGAACCTCCTATTCTTTTGAGCATTCCAATATTGTGTTTCAAGGTGAGGAGATTCCGGAGGAATAACTTCCTCTTTACCCATCTCTTCTCTATTTGCTAGGCAGAAGAAATTCAAGTAGTCTCTAGGGTGCCCTGGCTCACCACTTTCTTGTATTGCTTCTCCTATCAACTTATACATCATTGACATTGTTCTTCTAGTCCAATGCAATATATCTTGAACTACATCACTCTCAAGCACTCCTTCTGGCCACATTGGTATTAGTATATACACTGCAAACCTCTCCTTTGCTTTAATCTTGTTGACCACCTTGAGTGCTATCTCAATAGGAATCAAATTTCTGCAGCCACTATGTTGATCTTTCTCCCACAAATGGCACCCTCCAATAAAATACTGGTTCTCAATATAAATAAACGTCTCAGCTTTCCTTATTGCTTGTATGTAAGCTTCCTGGATGCTTTGCTCCACAGTTAAGTTTCTAAACATTTGGCTAGCTGACACATGGTCAATGGACCTAAATACTTGTACATTCCAATTCCTCCCAGAGCGAATGCTTGAATAACTCTGGCAGCTGAGATTTGACAAGGTACTAGTGGGAACTAGTAAAGAAGGATCACATTGCTTACTCCATCGTTGCTCAAAATTGGTTAGTACATCCCAAGCAGCTTCACCCTTGATACAAGCATGAGCATCATGCCATGGCTCTCTTGGTCCCCCCTTCTCAAGGCTAGCTCCTGCAATACTCGTCTGATAAAAATCATGACAATGTGATTCCATATTGAGATTGTGAAACAATGAATGTTGTTCTGTATCGTAGCGACCATCACAAAGATCTATTCCACCAACAAAACTCATAATTTCTCTATTGCTTGAATTTATTTGCGACTCAGTGTCTAAGGTTATGGTTTTCTGATGGTGAGAGAAGAGTGGGGCGGACATTGGGTGTAATCTTGGGCACAATCTGCATACTACTTCGGTGCGTTCAAAGTAGGCTAAGGCATATTCATCATGTGTTCCCATTATTCCCTCATTCTTGAACAATGTTAACGATGTTTCATCATCCCATAACATAATCCTTACGGCCACACCTTCCTCTGCCTTCTGCTTCAACAAATCACCAAGCTTTACTCCTTTTGCATGTGGGATTTGAGTTTGAAAATCCCTAACCTATTCAAAAGTATATCGAGATTGACGGAACATGAGACAAAAGCAAGAAGTTGATTCCCAGAACATGAGTCAAAAGTAAATTTGGTAAATTTGTGATTAGTTTTCATGACTTACCAGCACTATATCGGGATTGACAGACCAGCCTGCAATGTAAATCAAGTATTTTGCACCCTCAATGGCATTGTATACATCCTCCCACAATCTTCTTGGAGCACCACAAGAATCGAATGGAGGTTGAAAAGTAGAGAGATGGTGAGCGTCTTGATAAAGTGTGATATGACAATTTGATCGTTGTGGAAATGTTGCATTCCTTAACCCCTGGAATTCTCCATTACTTAGTATCTTTCTCCAGCTTGGTTCAAACACTGCTGGTTTAAACCATAACATGAGTCGTAGCTTCAGTTCTGGATTTGGTGTTCCATTTTCCTTTAGGAGAGGAAATAGCCCATTAATCAAACTTGATTCATTAAGAATCTGATCAGCCTGGATGTTTATCTTTCCCAAGAAGCAGGACCATGCTGTTTTCATTGTGATGGTAATAGTTGAATTGGATGGATGAGCACAGAGAATTTGAAAGGTCTCATTCCAAACTCGGTCACGTTCATGGCTGGTCTCTGCTACCTTCCTGTCATCTATCTCTATGGTTACATAGGCAGGCTTTCCTCTTACAAATATACACTGCAAAACATTTAGTAGACAGCATGATTCTCCCTGTAAGTCAAATACTAATAAATTACCGCTAGTCCCATAATCGTAAGCTATTAGGAAATATTTAATTAAATTTTTTAGCCATTATTCTAACAAATACAAAGATATTGCAAATGTTTTCAATGCTTAGCTAACAAATAAAGGGTTATACAACATATATTTATGAGACTTTGAAGTTTAAATAAATTGTTGGAACTTAGCAAATTTCATTGTATTGTATGCTTAAATTCTTGTACTTACATTGAAAGGAGATAGTGGTGTATAATGCGTGGCATAGAAGATGGTAGCTTCAAGTGTTCCATGGAGAAATTTGTGCTCTCTCTCCATTGCTCTAGCTTTCAAAACAGTCCCACAGGGAGAGAGAGAGAGAGGGAGAGAGGGAGAGAGGTGGGAGTTTAGATTTTTCTTTTTTTCAAGTGTGGCTTAGATTTGTTTGGACATGTAAGGGAATTGTGCTATGTCATTGGTCGCTTATAAAGGAAGATAATTTCGTTGTTGCATTTGAAGAAGCAACATAAACTTGGAATACAATTCGAATGTATTAGCGGTTGGAAAAACTTGTAGTACGTACTTTCCATCTCAATTCTTAGAAAGCACCTCCAAGTCTATCAAAGTATATAGTTCAAGCAGAAGTTTTTTAAAATGAAATTAGTCACTTTTCCTTGCCAAAAAGAGTAAGACCAAGCACTTGTATAACTATTAGCTATACACTACCCAATTTTTTGTAGCTGTGCCAGGTCAATTAGTTAGCTGACTTTTTCATTATCGTTTCATGTCTGATTAGATGACATTATCAAATTTTGACAACACATAAACAAATGTTAAGGATGTTGCATGGCTCAGACATTGTTAGAGTCAACTGGTTTGCATTTCATGAAGCCAAGCGTAGAGGTAAAAAACTTGTAGCAACTATTGTACCATAATGCCAAGTCACAAATATTTATTAGCAAAGATTGAAAAAAGTTTTACTTCCTAATACGCATCTGATTAGACTAATTCCCAGAGCTGCCAAAGAAACCTTCGTTTGAATAAGCCAAAGTATTACTCAAACAACGCTGCCAGACTTAATTTTCAGTCATCAAAAGCTGGTTAAGAATAAGCCATGTTTTATTGAAGCCTAATTTGAAGCTTTTGAGTTGGTTACTTGGAGAAATTTTTGATTTATCAGCACTTACGCTACCTATTGATTCCCAGTGCCAAGAATCATATTCCTACATTTTTGTTTATAATATTCACGTATTTGGGTGTTCATGGGCTTTATGATATACTTGAATGAGTCAAAAACTATATTACATGTCCATATATATGCGAATCTATGGGGTTTATCCAAATCTTTAGTACGATCAAGGAAGCCTTTTTTGGTTTTTTTTTTTTTTTTTTTTTTTGAAAAACTAAATGCTCGTTTGTTAATATTATTCTAGTAACATTGTTTGTATTTTTTGGAAATATGTGTAGGTGAAAAAATGTGTAAAAATACGTGTAATGTTGTTTAAACACTGAAAACTGTTGTTCAAAATACACTACCAAACACTCTTTTATTGGTAACCATCATCTTAACAAGCATGTTTTTGTAATGAAATACTGGGGGTGTTTGGTACATTCACTTAAAAACTAAAAACATGTGTGAAAATATGTGTGGTAAAAAGTATGTAAAAATAAATATAATATTGTTTAAAAACTGAAAACATGTGTTTGAGTAGGTGTACTAAACAGAGCCAAAGCTTTAGCCCTTTTGATACTGTATTTGTTCTCATATCTAGGGATCATATACCACTCGTGGGACCTTTGAGTGTTTTGTTTAAGGACTTTTTGGCTCTTAATGCAAGTAAAATCAATCAAGGCTAGTAAATCCCGCCCAATGATAAGTTTTCCACGCCCTCCTTTTTTTTTTTTTTTTTCTTTTTTTTTTTTTTTGGAATGTGAGTTTTGAACATTTAAACGCCAAATTATATGTTCTTATTATATTATTTCTATTTCTATTTTTAAAAAATTATTATCTATATTTGCAAATTTCAAAAAGGTCAAAGATTAATATTATGTCATTAATAAAATGTTTAAATTTCCAATTTTATGATCCAAAACTATGCATAAAAAAATAAGTTTATAAATCGAATAGTAAATAACATCAGATTTGATTGAAATTTGACATATATGTTAAGAACATAAAAAACATGCAATCTAACTGTTAGATTTTCAAAATTCATATCTAATAAAAATTGTAGGGTTTAAATTTGGTAGGCCAAGCCCAATATTTTTAGATTGTGAGCCCAATGAACCCAGAACAATGAATTTGTAGAGAGTGGGTGAAAAAGCTGGGCTGGTTATGGACTTAGTAACGATTCACCTTGGTAAATTAGGATGAATTGAAGTAAAAAACACTTGGACACTAGATAATACTCAAATCCGAAGAGGCTTATTATTCAAGTAATGGTGAATACAATTCTCTCCGTTCTTTTCTTTCTCCAATTTTTTTTTTTCTCATTTAGAGGCCTATTTTATTTATATATTCTTCTTCTTCCTCATCTTCACCGTACACCTGTTCTTCATCTAAGCATTCACTTGAGTACATGTTACATCAGACGTCTGCTTTAGTTTGCCGTAAGTGGTAGTAGCTGAGGTCGCACTGTTCAGGGGTCTTCTCCACATAAATGCGGCCAGGAAAGTTACTACAGTGCATTAAATGCGGTGGTAGCAGCTTTTTCTTTTAGATATTTCTCTGTTCTTATCATCTCTAGGTATACCCAGAGCTTGTCCTTATCGTGGAGATAGTTGGGAAGGTCACTCAGGCTTTTAGTATATTTGCTTGGTCAAGTTCCCTTGTGATCCAAGGAGAGGGACCTCTTCGGACCAATAGGGTTCTCTTCGGACTGCTCCTCTCATTCATTTCCAGGTGCATTTCCCCCACATGGACTCATTCCTAATCCCTTTCTTCTCTTCGGACACATAGTGATATTCGAATTGGGCCCCAGGCCCAATACATGACGTTGGGCTCTTACACCCACAAAAATATATAGAAGAAGTTTGAATAATTTCTCTCCAAACTAATTTAGAGAATAAAAAAATAAAAAAAATAAAAAAAAAAAACTTGTCCATAATATATAGTGTTGTGTATAAATGTGTGAGTAAAGTCCTACATTAAATAATAAAGATTAACGAGAAAAGAGAATGGTTAATATAAAATAGTTGAGCTCAATTTCATAAGTCTAAACTTTTGGGTTATGTAATGATCATATATGTTACTCCCTTCGTCCCAATTTATTTGTTCTATGGAAAATGCTAACGAGTGCCCTTAGGGCACTAGTTAATAATTCATTTAAAGAAAGTTTTTATGGGAAATGAAAAAAAAAAAAATAATTAATATTTTGACAGCTTTTTTCATTTCCCATAAAAGTGGTATCAAAATTTTCATAATATGGATTACTAATGAATGCCCTAAAGGCACTCATTAGCGTAACCTTTGTTCTATTTGAAAAGTCAAACTTTTTAAGGAAACATCATTTATTGTCTTGTCTGTATTATAAAAATGTATAAGTTTACAAAACTACCCTTAAATAAATTTATCAGTTTTTTTTTTTTTTTTTAAAAAGAGTTATTCTTAATGAGGCAACTAAAAAGGTGCACTAATTAGATTGATTTTTCAAATATTTGTTAGTTTTCTTTTCAAATAGTTTTGAAAATAAAGTAGAGGCATAATAGGAACATTAGTAAATTAATGATTTTTAATTTTAGAAACATGACATTATTTTGAGACATTTCAAAATGGAATAGAGGACAAACATACTGGGACGGAGAGAGTATATTGGTTGAGAGTTTTAATAGAATTAATAGAAATATTATTTCTTTATTTGAGGGTTTAGGTGGAAGGGAATAACATAAAAAGAAATGATATGAGAGGAAATGCTCATTCTTATATTTTTCTTCAAAACCTTAAATTTTCATTCTCAATATAACACAACATTTGAAAAGTTGGAAAGAAGAAGGGAGGAAAGGTAAGTAATTTCTTATGTTTGGGTCATAGTAAAAAAAAATATATATATATATATATATATATGAGATGGGTTCAAGTTACACCTGATGTAACTCCTTAAAAGTTATACCTTTTTATAGCCATTAATTTTTAAAATATCTAATGGCTAAAAAGAAAACATCATTATGCATATTATTATTAAATACTCCCTTCATCTCAATTTGTTTGTCCTGTTTGAAAAGTCAAACTTTTTAAAAGAACATAATTTATTGTCTTATTTGCCTTATAAAAATGTATAAGTTTACAAAACTACCCTTAAATAAATTTATCAGCTTTTTTCTAAAAAAAGTTATTCTTAATGAGGTAACTAAAAAGATGCCCCAATTAGATTGATTTTTTAAATATTTGTTAGTTTTCTTTTCAAATAGTTTTGAAAATAAAGTAGGGGTATAATAGGAACATTAGTAAATTAATGACTTTTAGTTTTAGAAACAGGACAATATTTTAAGACATCTCAAAATAGAATAGAGGACAAACAAATTGGGATGGAGGGAGTATTTTAACTACTCAATTGGATGTTTCTCGAAGGGCTATCTCCACAACATATAGCCTCCACTAAGTGTTATCTCCCCAACATATAAAATCATGGTGTTGAGGGGCTTCTAACCTAGTTGGCACCTATCCCTTCTTAGTCTCTCTGTTAGTCTGCCCAAATGGGAAAGGTCATAATTTTAATTTAAGGGGCAAGATTAAAACAAAAGTAATTCTAAAAATACTAATTAATATACTTAAAAAGTATTAATTTATTAACAAATTAATTGATATAGAAAATATAAAATAAACGTAGCCTCCACAAAGTGTGGTCTTTAACCCGATTGACACCTATTCCTCCCAAGTCTCTTCCATGGGAAAGTCAGAATTTTAATTTGAGGGGATAAGATGAAAATAAAAGGTTGAAAATAAAAGTAATTCTAAAAATACTAATTAATACACATAAAAAGTACCACCGGGCCTTGTAGCCCAAGTGGTACCCGGTACCTCAAGTTACCGCTAACTCGGAGTTTCAATCCCCTGAATAAACAATTACCCAACAAAAAAAAAAAAAGTAAATAAATAAATAAATACACATAAAAAGTATTTAATTAATTAAAAAATTAATTGATATAGAAAATATAACATAGATGTAAATAATAATTTATTTTTTCGTGGAGCTAGAGTTGAAACTTGTTACAATAATTTATTTTTTTGTGGAGCGAGTTAGAGTTGAAACTTGTTATAATAATTGTTACTTTTAAGTACTCCATACTCTAAAGGGACTAATTATGTATTTCAACACAAGAAAGAAACGTAAATAAAAATAATAAATATATAGTCACTAATAAATGAAGTTAAAATATTAGTTTAAATGTAAGATAATTTTTTTTTGGTTTGATAATTTGATAGATACAGTAGGGCAGGAAAGGTTTGAACCCAAGATATTTTGTAAATACTAGAAAGTACTAGCCAATTGAATTACAAGGTTCTTAACAAATGTAAGATATTCAAACAAGGAATTTGATTATGTAAAATATATAAGCATTATTAGTAGAGAAATACTATGTCTACAAAATTTTCACAACATTTTTACAATAAATTTTATGTGGCAAGTTGTTATAAGTTGTTATTGGTGGGACAAAAAAGTAATTTTAATGATAGATTCAAATTAGAACCAATAACAACTAACCACCTATGGTTTATTATGAAAGTATTGTGAAAATATTGTAGACGTATCACCTCTTTTATTAGTATTATCCCCCCTCCCAACCAAAAAATACATGGGTATATAATTATGCTCCAAATATATTATGAAATTATTAAGGTAGCTCAACAGAGTCCTTCACTTTTTACAATAGAGTGTGCCTCATTTGTAAGTCTCACACGTGACTTCTAGGGAAAAATTTATCATGTGCCTTGCGCATGAGATATCAGCTCATGTCTTTGACCCTCGTGTGAAAGGGGGCCAAAGTCAATTAGGTGCAGCTTTACGAATGAAACCTTCTAAACCAATCTGTTTAATTGTTACATAATCAAATGATTCAAATTGAAAACAGTGTTGAAGCGTCGTGGAAAGAATTCAACTCCAAATCTTTGGCACAGCAAATGAGTCAGCATCTTCAATTTGTGGGTTTGTATTGGATTAGAAATTTTTAGAATCACACGCATTGAAGAAAAAACCACATTCTGTGGCTTTGTGTTGGACTAGAATCACACGCTATGGAGAAAGACCACCGTAGGGACTTGGTGGAAAAAAAATGTGGAGGAGAAAAAGTACACTGAATGAATAATTCAACACCCAATCAATTATAGCTATCAAAACCAAGTTTTTTTTCTAGGTTAGTGCTACAAAAACAAAAGGACTAGATCATGTTATGAGGAAATTTTAGAAATGTTAAGAAGAAATTGAACCCAAATATTGTCAAGTTAAGAACTTGGGATTTGCCTGCCACATTTTGAGTTGGGCTTTTCTTTGGGCCCATATGATTGCACAGCAAAGGGAAGGGTCCACAAACAAAAATGGTTTCTGCTAAAGTGCTAATCAAAACTCCAAAGCATCCAACAATAGCCCTTATCTTTTTCATTCTTCTTTTCTAGGGAAATGGAATCTAAGCTGTCTCAGAACAAATGAAAGCAACAAAACAAAGCCCTTTCTTTTCTTTTTTATGTACTACTATTAGTAGAATCCCATATTAGTATAATTAATTTTTGAATATCGTTAAAATTAAAAATAAAAACCTTTTGAATCTAACTAGACTCATAACCAATGGAATGCCTTAACTCAACTTGATAGTCTATCCATATTTTACATTATAACTCACCTTTTACACTTCAAATTATATAATAAAAAGGAAAATCATTGTAGGCAAAATTTTATATCATGAATATTTTTTTTTTCTTTTCCAGTTATAAATATTCCATATTAGTCATTTCCAATTTTCCAACCATCGAGAGTTGTGACCTAATGATTAAGATCTTGATATAGGATAGGTCTTGAGTTCAAACCTTCAAATATGACAATATGACACTGATTCAATTTAAGTACTATGTATTTCCTCGTAACATTTGCAATAGTAATCTATACTATTTATAAGAGGATTCCTCTCTTTGAACTGAATTTTTATGTGGTTCAGAAATACCCGTAAACTTTCTGTTTAAGGACGGTAAAAATATATCTTCAACTCCACTTAAAATGCCTACAAAATGGGACATTTTCCTACTAATCCATATCTTCAAAACAAACTTATCCAAAATTTATCCACAAAATAAATAAATAAATAAATAAATAAATAAACTTATCCAAAAAAAAAAAGTCTCATTGCACAAGCAAAACGCGTGTGATGTGGCTAGTATTTTATGTGGGTTTAAGATTTAGCTATGGTTCAACCCACATGAAGGAGTATTTACGAGTTATGATCCCATATTGCTATTTAAACCCCTCAAACATCAATTATAAATAACTAAGCTACTATGATTATGCTCTAACAAAGTAATCATGTTGAACTTGATGTCTTTTTTCTTTATTTTTGTCTACCTTAGTGGAGTGGGCATATTGGTTGAATAAAAATTATACGTTCCACTTTTTATATTTTGCTTTAAATTTTAGTTATTATGATATGTTACATGCTTGATTTTTTTTTTTCCATTTTAGACTTTAGCTATTATATTAGAAAAGTAAAAGGAAAAATATGTAGCAAGTTGTGAATATAGTATAAAGTAGAATACAAAAAGTGAGATAAAAGATTTTTACTCGGGTTTCAAATATATATATATATATATATTTTTTTTTTTTTGAGAATCCAGGCCTGGAGGCTAAGTTTTATTCAGTTAGAAAAAGGAAATTACAATAAATCCCTCGTTCCAAGAAGAGCTATATCATCAAAAATAGACTCAAGCTAAACCTACAGCTCGTTACCTGACTTAGAAAGTCTGGCCAGAAAATGGGCAACAGAGTTGCCTAAGAGATTGACATGAACAAAATTGCAAACTCCAAAATCATTATCTAAAGCAAGAGTATCCTGTAACACATGACCATATAACTTCCACTATGGAATGAATGAGAAGCTTTACATGATCTATTAAATTGTGGCACTTTCAAAATTTGAATTGACTTGAAGATTTAGATAGAAAGTGCTTCTTCAAGCAAATGGGTACTATTCTGCTTTCGTGGCAACCACTTATTGGCCAGATTTACCAACCCATTTCTCTTAATTCACTATCTTCCTGCCATGTTTGCATATTATTAAATCTTTTCCAGATTTTAAAATCTTGAAAAGATTTTACTCATTAAGGCTTGGGCCTTCATGAAATATTAATGGGCTTCATGATTGATATAGGTAGCACTATGGACCCAATGACTATTTATTTATTTATTATTATTATTATTAATTTTATTTTTTTTTTGGTGGAGGAAAGACCCAATGACTTTTTTAAAATTTTTTTTTTATAGGAAAATATATCCAATGACTTAATTAGTTTGAAATTGGCATTTATTGTCCAAGAACCACTATGTTTAAATATAGTCTTTATTGGAAAGCCCCTGTGAGAGATAAGAAATAATGCTACTCTTATAAGCATTGATCCATTAAGGAGAAAATATGAGTCTTAAGCCCAATTGTAATGGAAGAAAAACGTGAGTTTTGAGCTCATCTTATGATGTCGGGAAAATACAAGCCATGATTTTAGTCTTTGAAATATAAAAATGTGAGCCATAAGCCCAAACTATTAGGCATTAAGAATTTTATGCAAAGCCCAATGCAATTTGGGCATTTTGGGCTTTAAATGAACTTAGCCCAACACCTCATTCTTTTTTCTTAGTCAATTTGGCAAGATAGATAAAAGAATCTCCACATCTCATCATTGCAAGATAGACAACTGAGGACAGAATGAAGTTAGATAGCTAAGGACTCTTATAATTGCAAAAAGAAAGATAGGCACTTATGGACAGAATAAGGACAAAAATAAGATAGAAAGTAGAAAGAAATGAAGGAAAGACAAAACCTTGTAATTGCAAGAATACAGAATAAGGATAGAAAGAAGAAAGAAATGAAGGAACGGCAAAGCCTTATAATTGCTAGAAGACCGAATAAAGACAGAAATAAGATTGAAAGTAGAAAGGAATGAAGGAACTACAAAGCCTTATATTTCATCTGTTCTATGAAATATAAAAGTATAAGCCATAAGCCCAAATCATGAGGCATTAAGAATTTTATACAAAGCCCAATGCAATTTGGACATTTCAGACTTTAAATGAACTTAGCCCAATACCTTTTTTTTTTTTTTTTTTTTTTCTTTATAAAAAGGGGAAAACTTATAACACACGCCTGTAATAAGCATTATCTTTATAAAAATATGATGATGGTATGAGTTAATTAATGGGGTGGTGGCTGAACCAAAAAAAGAGACATCAACAATTGCATTGTTGCAAAAGTTTATTGGTAAGCTTATGACCCACTTGTTTGTCATTCCCGCAATTAAGGTTCCAATAAAAAAAAAGTTTTAATTAGATTTAGATGGTTTGTTTTTAAGAAAAGAAAATAGAGTACACATGGTTGAGACTGATTTTCTTTTTTCTTCTCAAATTTGAGAGGGATCATGAACAAAGAGACTAGTACCTTCTGGTGTATACAAGCTTGATTAACTGTGTAAGGCCTGGGTTATTGTTAAATCTTTGCTTTTAAGAATCTTTGCACCGAAAACAAGTGTACATAATTACTTGGACTGAAATGGAAGTTATTACATATTAAAGTTTGCACCCAAAAAAGAAAAAAAAAATTTACATCTTAAGTTGCAAAAAAGACGTACAATGCAAGATAAAAGAAAACGATAATCTTTTGCATGCTCTTCACAAAAATTGGAGTGAATAAAGGCAAGCAAAAGCAATGATGCAAGGTGAAACATTTGTTTTTATTTCTTTTCTCTTTTTTATTTTTCTTGCTCTGTAAAATTGTTTACATACGTATACAAACAAATTGAAGAATTTCAACAAATTGAAAAAAATTAGACATGTACACGTGTCGATTCTATAATCTTTACATCAATGGGTAACAATAAGTTAAGGTGATTTTCTGTATAAAAGGGAAAATAAATAAATAAAGAATGGTTTTTTTTTTTTGGCTTACTGACTGAGTAAGCATAGGTTAATAATCTATGTGGTAAAAACAGGTGGTAGCAACATTGATCTCTTTCCCTTTACTTGTATTCTTGAGTCAGGAAAATTGCCCCCACTATCTGTTAGATCCTCCACAGTACCATCTTGTGTCACATTCATAGGATATGTAACCAAGTGCACACCTTCCATGTCTACCAAATCTTCACCACTGTAAATCTTCCACATTTGGTCACCTATGGAACACATCTTCTGCACACATTCCAGATTTTGTGGCTCCTGAAACAGTTCCTGATCAGCACATTTAGTATGCTCATACCACAGTGACAGACGGTATGCATGAATATCGCTGCGACTCATTTTGTCTTTGTCACTTTTGGACTGGTAGCACCCTATAGCAATCTCAGTGTCACGTTGCCCATCCATGGATCGCTGGTTCACATTTGCTGATCCAATCAAAATGTACAGGTCGTCCACTGAAATATAAATAGCAACAATGGAGGAACAGGTTAATTGTTAATATGTAAATCACTATTATGTTATCATATTCATTGTGGAAAGTAGAGGAAAACAAAATAGTGGGAAATTGTCAAATTGTTGGCCACAGAAAACTCTATGTAAAGTTTTCCTTCATGCATTTAGTATTTTCAACTGTAGCAACCCATTTACTTAGAAAGTAATTCAAGGAAAACCAAAACAAAACCTGCAAAAACCCATTAGGTCTATATCCTCACCCAACCCACAGGATAGTTATAGGTCTATATCCATCCAAATAGTCTCTACTCTTTCTTTTCTATTTTTTTTTCTTTTTTTGGCATGGTAAAAGAAGTGACAATCGACCTATATAAGTTATTGACAACATGAAATATAATCTTTTGGGCAAAACTTAGGTAAAGTGATCACGCTAGTTTAAATGCTATGTCTTAGGTTTTCTTATTAAATTCAATTATGTGGTTGTATTAACCAATGTAATACAAAATGTACTATCTTCTCTCAAAGATAATTAAATTCAAACAATGTAGCTCATTGACCAATGCAACAACATGATTAAATTTAATTGAGGAATATAATATAAAACACCTAAGAAATTGTACCTAAGTCATTAATGTAAATTTTGACTAGGCCATTAGGGCAGTACTCCACTAACAATAAAAATAAAATAAAAAATATATGGAACTTTGTTTAAGTGTAAATGAAGATTGACACACATACCTATCATGAGCTTGGAGTGTACATAAACCATGAACCTCCTATTCTTTTGAGCATTCCAATATTGTGTTTCAGGGTGTGGAGACTCTGGAGGAATAACCTCCTCTTTACCCATCTCTTCTCTATTTGCTAGGCAGAAGAAATTCAAGTAGTCTCTAGGGTGCCCTGGCTCACCACTTTCTTGTATTGCTTCTCCTATCAACTTATACATCATTGACATTGTTCTTCTAGTCCAATGCAATATATCTTGAACTACATCACTCTCAAGCACTCCTTCTGGCCACATTGGTATTAGTATATACACTGCAAACCTCTCCTTTGCTTTAATCTTGTTGACCACCTTGAGTGCTATCTCAATAGGAATCAAATTTCTGCAGCCACTATGTTGATCTTTCTCCCACAAATGGCACCCTCCAATAAAATACTGGTTCTCAATATAAATAAACGTCTCAGCTTTCCTTATTGCTTGTATGTAAGCTTCCTGGATGCTTTGCTCCACAGTTAAGTTTCTAAACATTTGGCTAACTGACACATGGTCAATGGACCTAAATACTTGTACATTCCAATTCCTCCCAGAGGGAATGCTTGAATAACTCTGGCAGCTGAGATTTGACAAGGTACCAATGGGAACTAGTAAAGAAGGATCACATTGTTTACTCCATCGTTGCTCGAAATTGGTTAGTACATCCCAAGCAGCTTCACCCTTGATACAAGCATGAGCATCATGCCATGGCTGTCTTGGCCCCCCCTTCTCAAGGCTAGCTCCTGCAATACTTGTCTGATAAAAATCATGACAATGTGGTTCCATATTGAGATTGTGAAACAATGAATGTTGTTCTGTATCGTAGCGACCATCACAAAGATCTATTCCACCAGCAAAACTCATAATTTCTCTATTGCTTGAATTTATTTGCGACTTAGTGTCTAAGGTTATGGTTTTCTGATGGTGAGAGAAGAGTGGGGCGGACATTGGGTGTAATCTTGGGCACAATCTGCATACTACTTTGGTGCGTTCAAAGTAGGCTAAGGCATATTCATCATGTGTTCTCATTATTCCTTCATTATTGAAGAATGGTAAGGATGTTTCATCATCCCATAACATAATCCTTACAGCCACACCTTCCTCTGCCTTCTGCTTCAACAAATCACCAAGCTTTACTCCTTTTGCATGTGGGATTTGAGTTTGAAAATCCCTAACCTATTCAAAAGCGCATCGGGATTGACAGAACATGAGACAAAAGTAAAAAGTTGATTCCCAAAACATGAGACAAAAGTGAATTTGGTAAATTTGTAATTAGTTTTCATGACTTACCAGCACCATATTGGGATTGACAGACCAGCCTGCAATGTAAATCAAGTGTTTTGCACCCTCAATGGCATTGTATACATCCTCCCATAATCTTCTTGGAGCACCACAAGAATAGAATGGAGGTTGAAAAGTAGAGAGATGGTGAGCGTCTTGATAAAGTGTGACATGACAATTTGATCGTTGTGGAAATGTTGCATTCCTCAACCCCTGGAATTCTCCATTACTTAGTATCTTTCTCCAGCTTGGTTCAAACTCTGCTGGTTTAAACCATAACATGAATCGTAGCTTCAGTTCTGGATTTGGTGTTCCATTTTCCTTGAGGAGAGGAAAGAGCCCATTAATCAAACTTGATTCATTAAGAATCTGATCTGCCTGGATGTTGATCTTTCCCAAGAAGCAAGACCATGCTGTTTTCATTGTGATGGTAATTGTTGAATTGGATGGATGAGCACAGATAATTTGAAAGGTCTCATTCCAAATTCGGTCATGTTCATGGCTGGTCTCTGCTACCTTCCTGTCATCTATCTCTATGGTTACATAGGCAGGCTTTCCTCTTACAAATATACACTGCAAAACATTTAGTAGACAACATGATTCTCCCTGTAAGTCTGATACTAATAAATTACCACTAGTCCCAAAATCTTAAGCTATTAGAAAATATTTAATTAAATTTTTTAACCATTATTCTAAAAATACAAAGATATTGCAAATGTTTTCAATGCTTAGCTAACAAGTAAAGGGTTATGCATATATTTATGAAACTTTGTATTGTAAACTTAACTTCTAGTACTTACATTGAAAGGAGATAGTGGTGTAAAAGGCGTGGCATAGAAGATGGTAGCTTCAAGTGTTCCATGGAGAAATTTGTGCTTTCTCTCCATTGTTCTAGCTTTCAAAACAATCCCAGAGAGAGAGAGAGAGAGAGAGAGAGAGAGAGGTGGGAGTTTAGATTTTTTTTTTTTTCAAGTGTGGCTTTGATTTGTTTGGACATGTAAGGGAATTGTGCTATGTTATTGATCGCTTATAAAGGTAGATAATCTCGTTGTTGCATTTGAAGAAGCAACATAAACTTGGAATGCAATTCGAATGTATTAGCGGTTGGAAAAACTTGTAGTACTTTCCATCTCAATTCTTAGAAAGCACCTACAAGTCTATCAAAGTCTATACTTCAAGCAGAAGTCTCTTAAAATGAAATTAGTCACATTTTTCCTTGCCAAAAGAATAAGACCAAGCACTTGTATAGCTATTAGCTATACACTACCCAATTTTTTGTAGCTGTGCTAGGTCAATTAGTTAGCTGACTTTTTCATGATCGTTTCATGTCTGATTAGATGACATTATCAAATTTTGACAACACATAAACAAATGTTAAGAATGTTGCATGACTCAGACATTGTTAGAGTCAATTGGTTTGCATTTCATAAGACAAGCGTTGAGGTAACAAACTTGTAGCAACTATTGTACCATAATGCCAAGTCACAAATTTTTATTAGCAATGATTGAAAAATGTTTTACTTCCTAATACGTATCTGATTAGACTAATTCCCACAGCTGCCAAAGAAACCCTTTTGTTTTACTCAAACAACGCGGCTGGACTTAATTTTCAGTCATCAAAAGCTGGTTAAGAATAAGCCATGTTTTATTGAAGACTAATTTGAAGCTTTTGAGTTGGTTACTTGGAGAAATTTTTGATTTATCAGTCACTTACGCAGCTACGCTACCTATTGATTCCCAGTGCCGAAAATCATATTCCTACATTTTTTTTTTTTTTTTTTTTGTTTATAATATTCACGTATTTGGGTGATCATGGGCTATATGATATACTTGAATGGGTCAAAATCTATACTACATGTCCATATATATGCGAATCTATTTGGTTTATCCAAATCTTTAGTAAGATTAAGGAAGCTGTTTTTTTTTTTTTTTTTTTTTTTTTTTTTTTTTAAATATAAACAAAGTCATGGAAGCTTAAGTGGCTTTATTGGTGACCATCATCTTAACAAGCGTGTTTTTGTAATGAAATATAAAAAATTAGCCTATTTCGATACCGTATTTGTTATCATCTCTCGGGATCATATACCACGTATATACCACTTCTGGGACCTTTGAGTGTTTTGTTTAAGGACTAAATTCAGCCAAATGATGAGTTTTCCGAGAAGAGTTTGACTATGAATACATAATTCAAAATTTGGAAATAAGCTTTCAAATTTTTAATATATATATATATATATATATTTTTTTTTTTTATTGACTGTGAATTTGAATCGTATATTCTTATTATATCTTTTATGTTTGAAAATTTTCAAAAATGTCAAAGATCAATAATTGTGTCATCAATAAAATGTTTAAATTTCAAATTTTTATAATTTAAATTTAGGGTTATGCTAACGAGTGTCCTTAGGGCAATGGTTAACAATTCATTTTAAGAAAGTTTTGACACCATTTTTATAAGAAATAAAAAAAAGCCGTCAAAATATTAATTTTTTTTTCTTTTCCCATAAAAATTTTCTTTAAATGGATTGTTAACTATTGTCTTAAGGGCATCTATTAGCATTTCCCTTAAATTTATGCATAAAAAATAAATTTATTGATCGAATAGTAAATAACACATAATTTGAACGAAATTTTACATGAGTATTAAAAACATAAAGAACATGCAATCGAATTGTTTGATTTTCAAAATTGTTTGATCAGTAAATTTTATGGGAAATGAAAAAAGCTGTCAAAATATTAATTTTTTTTTCTCTTCCCATAAAAACTTTTTTTAAATGAATTGTTAACTATTGTCTTAAGGGCATTTGTTAGCATTTCCTTTAAATTTATGTATAAAAAATAAATTTATTGATCGAATACTAAATAACACATAATTTGAATGAAATTTTACATGAGTGTTAAGAACATAAAGAACATGCAATCGAATTGTTTGATTTTCAAAATTCACATTCAATAAAAATATATAGGATAAGTTTGAATCGTTTCTCTCCAAACTAATTTAAAAAGAAACCTTGTCCATAATATATAGTGTTGGGTATAAATGTATGGGTAAAATCTCACATTGAATAATAACGATTAACAAGAAAAGTGGATGGTTAATATAAAATAGTTGGGCCCAACTTCATAAGTATAAACTTATGGGTTAAGTAATAATTATATATGTTATATTAACTACTCAATTGGAGGTTTCTCAAAGTGTAATCTCCATAACATAATAGCCTCCACAAAGTGTTATCTCCCCTACATATAAAATCATGGTGCTAAGGAGCTTCTAACCCAATTGGCACCTATCCCTCTCTAGTTTCTCCCCTAATGGGAAATATCGGAATTTTAATTTAAGGGGGCAAGATTAAAACAAAAGTAATTCTAAAAATACTAATTAATACACTTAAAAAGTATTAGTTAATTAACAAACTAATTGATATAGAAAATATAACATAAATGTAGCCTCCACAAAGTATGGTCTTTTAACCCAATTGGCGTGGATTCCAGTTAGCTAAACTGGTAAAGTCTCTAAAGGTTGTATAAGAGATTTTGGGTTCAATCCCCGCCTACACCAAAAACTGATTGGTGTTTTGGTCTGACGATAAAAAGCTATTATCAGAAGTGGACGCCATAAATTGAAACTCTCTCTCTCAAAAAAAAAAAAACCCAATTGACACTTATTCCTCCCAAGTCTCTCCCCTGGGAAAGTCTGACTTTTAATTTAAGGGGATAAGATGAAAATAAAAGGTTGAAAACAAAAGTAATTCTAAAAATACTAATTAATATACGTAAAAAGTATTTAATAAATTAAAAAATTAATTGATATAGAAAATATAACATAGATGTAAATAATAATTTATTTTTTCATGGAGTGAGTTAGAGTTGAGACTTGTTATAATCATTGTTACTTTTAAGTACTCCATACTCTAAAGTGACTAATTATGTATTTCAACACAGAAAGAAACATAAATAAGAATAATAAATATATAGTCATTAATAAATGAAGTTTAAATATTAGTTTAAATGTAAGATTTTTTTTTTTTTTTTTTTTTGATAATTTGATAGATACAATAGGGGAGGAAAGATTTGAATCTGAGATATCTTGGAAATACTAGCCAATTGAATTACAAGGTTCTTGGCAAATGTAAGATATTCAAACAAGGAATTTGATTACGTAAAATATATAAACATTATTAGTAGAGAAATGTTATGTCCACAATATTTTCATAACGCTTTCGCAACAAATCATATGTGGTAAGTTGTTATTGGTGAGACAAAAAAAGTAATTTTAATGATATATTCCATTTTTTATTTTTTTTTTAGAGAGTTTCAACTTATGGCATCTGCTCCTAATGATAGCTCTTTATCATCAGACCAAGACACCAATCAATTTTTAGTATAGGCTGACTGGAACTAATAACAACTAACCACTTATGAATTATTATGAAAGTGTTGTAAAAATATTGTGGACGTAGCACCTCTCTTGTCAATATAATCCCCCTCCCAACCAAAAAATACATGGTTATATAATGATGCTCCAAATATACTATGAGTCTATGACATTATTAGGCCAACCCAACAAAGTCCATCGCTTTTCACATTAGAGTGGCCTTCATTTGTAGGTCTTATACATGACTTCTAGTCTTTCACCCTCATGTGAAAGGGAGCAAAAGTCAATTGGGTGCAGCTTTATATATGGAACCTTCTAAACCAATCTATTTAATTGTTAGCATAATCAAAAATGATTCAAAGTGAAAACAGTAATGAAGCTTCGTGGAAAGAATTGAACTCCAAATCCTTGGCACAGCAAATGAGTCAGCATCTTCAATTTGTGGGTTTGTATTGGATTAGAAATTTAGAATCACACGCATAGGAGAAAAAACCACATTCTGTGGCTTTGTGTTGGTCTAGAATCACAAGCTATGGAGAAAGAACACCAATTTTACTGTAGGGACTTGGTGGGAAAAAAAATGTGGAGGAGAAAATGTACACTGAATGAATAATTCAACACCCAATTATAGCTATCAAAACTATCAAAAGATTCAAAACTAAGTTTTTTTTCTAGGTTAGTCCTAGAAAAACAAAAGGACTAGATCATGTTATGAGGAAATTTTAGAAATGTTAAGAAGAAATTGAACCCAAATATTGTCATGTTAAGAGTTTGGGATTTCTGCCACATTTTGAGTTGGGCTTTTCTTTGGGCCCATATGATTGCACAGCAAAGGGAAGGGTCCGCCAACAAAAATGGTTTCCGCTAAAGTGCTAATCAAAACTCCAAAGCATCCAACAATGGCCCTTATCTTTTTCATTCTTCTTTTCTAGGGAAATGGAATCTAAGCTGTCTCAGAACAAATGAAAGCAAAAAAACAAAGCCCTTTCTTGTCAATCAAAAATCCAAAAAAAAAAAAAAAAAAAAAAAAAAGCCCTTTATTTTCTTTTTTATGTACTAGTAGTAGAATCCCATATTAGTATAATTAATTTTTTAATATAGTTAAAATAAAAAATAAAAACCGTTTGAGTCTAACTAGACTCATAACCAATGGAATGCCTTAACTTGATAGTCTATCCATATTTTACATTATAACTTACCTTTTACACCCAAAATTATATAATAAAATGGAAAATCATTGTAGGCAAAATTTTATATCATGAATTTTTTTTTTCTTTTCCCAAACATTCCATATTAGTCATTTCCAAGTTCCAACTACCTAGAGTTGTGACCTAATGATTAGGATTTTGATATAAGATAGGTCTTGAGTTCGAACCTTCAAATATGACAATATGACACTGATTCAATTTAAGTACTATGTATTTCCTCCTAACATTTGCAATACTAGTCTATACTATTTATAAGAGGATTCCCCTCTTTAGACTGAACTTTTATGTGATTCAGAAATACCCTTAAACCTTACGTTTAAGAGAAAAAACTTGAGAATGGTAAAAATATATCTTCAACTCCACTTAAAATGCCTGCAAAATAAGACATTTTCTTACTAATTCATATCTTCAAAACAAACCTATCCATATCTATCCCAAAAAAAAAAAGCCTCTTGCACACGCAAAACGTGTGTGCTGAGGCTAGTATTTTATGTGGATATAAGACCCAGCTATGGTTCAACTTACATGAGGGAGTGTTTACGAGTTATGATCCCATATCACTATTTAAACCCCTCAAACATCAATTATAAAATAACAAAGCTACTATGATTATGCTCTAACAGGGTAATCATGTTGAACTTGATGTCTCTCCTCTTCTTCTTCTTCTTTCTATTTTTGTCTACCTTAGGGGAGGGGGGTATTAGTTGAATAAAATTTCTATATTCTACTTTTTATATTCCACTTTAAATTTTATTTATTATGATATGTTACATGCCTAATTTTTTTTTTTTTTTCCATTTTAGATTTTAGTTATTTTATAAGAAAAGTAAAAAGAAAAATATGTAGCAAATTGTAAATATAGTATAAAGTATAATACAAAAAATGAGATAAAAAATTTATACTCGGATCTCAAATATAAACTTTAAGAAATGAAAAACTAGGCATAAAACAATAATCACTCATATAACTTCCACGTGTTATGCAATGAAGAAGCTACACATCATCTATTTAAATTGTGGCACTTTCAAAATTTGAATTGACTTGATGATTTAGATAGAAAGTGCTTCTTCAAGCAAAAGGGTACTATTCTGCTTTCGTGGCAATCACTTATTGGTCAGATTTACCAACCCGTTTCTCTTAATTCACTATCTTCCTGCCACGTTTGCATATTAAATAAATCTTTTCCCGATTTTAAAATCAACGAAACATTTAATTAAGATTTCTTTGCTTGTAAAGATTTCCACATTATTTTTCTCGTAGCTTCCAACATGCCACGTGGGCAATCAAGCCGGTTCTCGTTGGAACCTTGCCGTCGTTTTATCATTGCCGTCCCTACAAAGTTTTAGTGTGGTCTTGTCCACATACGAGTCCAACCCATTCCGTGTTGGAAGATTAGTTGAAAATGTTGGGTCCTTGTACAGTTGTACAGCTACCATAATTTTAAGAATATAGAAAGAGGTATCAACATGTGGGTACACTTGATCACATTCCATGTACCTCATCAATCTCAATCATTCATTTGCCACTATTCATTTGCCATATTTTGGATTTTTTTTTTTTTTTTTTTTTGTTGAAAACTAAAAATACAGTAGTAAAATAATTTCAAAATGTGTGAATAGTACCATGAGGCCTTTTTTTTTTTTTTTTTTGAATAAAGTACTTGTATGTCTCTTGAACAGTGTACGGGATCCACTGAACAATACATAGTGTCTCCTGAAACGCATGCATAAAAAAAATAAATAAATAAAAAAAAGCCAAAACGCAGACATTATCCAAACGGGTATTTAAATTATCACTTGCCCTCTCCTTTGGGAGAAATTATTAGGTCCACTAGAGCACTGCTAATGTGGTCATTCCTGACCTCTCAATTAATAAAATACTGTTATTTATGCAAATGTGACATCATATGGTAATTTTTATTTTTTATTCCTTATGCTGATTAGGAAGCTCACATATACATTTAAATAGATAACATCATTTCATTGGTCAAGAAGGACCACATCAACAATCCTCCCAATGTAAATAATAATTTTTCCTTCTTTTAGGCATCTAAATTGTGACATGAAAATTGCAGTTGTCTATTAAAAATCCTCCATGATCTATAAGATTTTAATTTAGTAACTGATATTTATTAAGTCAAGAATTCAATTAAAATCTCCTATTAAAAAGGAAAAATAATTTAGTTAAATCTAAATTTAGAGTAAACTTGTCTTTTTTTGGTAAATGTAAACTTATCTTTTAAATTAAGACTTTTACAATGAAATTTAGAAGCAAATCTAATTGCTTAGAGTGAATTAAGATTAGTTTGTTTAGCCTTCTAATTCAAGACTTTTATGGTAAAAATAGAAGCAATCATAAAAATTCAAGTTAAGAAATAAAAAAAATTGATGAGCTTCATTTCATTGAATTGTTATATAATTTAGGGAAAATCGCTCTTGAAACACAGTAATATAGTGCTCCTTCATTTCACATTTATGGTAAATTTTATCACAAATTTACTCGTGAAATTTACTATGAATATAAGAGAATAGATCTCCACATTACCGTACATCGAGAACTGAGTCTTTTGGCTAAATAGTGGTAAATTTGAAATTTATTTGCGTTATAGGCACTGTTACAACTTATTTAGGGATTTGAGGAGAGAGATTGAATTTCAGCAACAGTGTTGCCGAAATTCCAAGAAAAGTATGAGAGAGAATGAGGAAAAAGGGGGAGAGAGAAAATGTTGAATTACGGCAACACTGTTGCCGTAATTCGCTGCCCAAATATCTGCCTAAATGCTGTGAGAAAGAAGTGCTCTGAGTGTGGTGCCCCCAAACAAACTAATTGTGGCAATGGTATTGCTGAAATAGGTGTAAAAAAAATTTGTCCCTATTGTGGCAATACCATTGCCAAAAATGGGAGTGGAAAAAAAAAAAAGTGAATGCCGAAATCTAGGGAGGAATTAAAAAATATATATATATATATAATGTGCTACGTACACAATATTTTCACAACAAATCACAGGTAACTGATTATTATTAATTCAAATTTAAATTTAACATTGAGATTACTATTTTAATCCAACAATAACAATAACTAACAACCTGACACTTAGAATTTGTTGTAAAAATATTGTAAAAATTGTGTGCCCTTCATTTCTATAAAAAAAAAAAAAAAGTGTAATGATTTGTGGCAATGGCATTGCCGAAATAGGTGAAAAAATTTTATGGCAATTGTGGCAATGCCATTGCCGAAAATAGGAGGAAAAAAAATTTATTTCAATGGTTTATGGCAATGCCATTGCCGAAAATAGGAGGGAAAAAAAAAGTGGCTGCCGAAATTTGGAAGGAATTAAAAAAAAAAAAAATGTTACGTACACACCATTTTTATAACTTTTTCACAACAAATCACATGTGATTAATTCAAATTTAAATTTAACACTGAGATTATTTTTTTAATTCAACAATAACAAGTAATAACCTGACACTTAGAATTTGTTGTAAAAATTGTGTGCACTTCATTTCTAAAAAAAAAAAAAAAAAGTGTAATGATTTGTGGCAATGGGATTGCCAAAATAGGTAAAAAAAATTTATGGCAATTGTGGTAATGCCATTGCCGAAATTGTGAGGAAAAAATCTGTCACACACAATTTTTTTTTTTAGATTTGAAACACAGAATGTTTTGAAATATATATAATCGGTAATTCACAAGTCGCTTCCTAGCTAGGTGTCAAAGAAAGAAGCAATAGAAAACTAGCTGTCAAAGAGATGGCAGCAAATGAAATTGAAGTTAACATGCATGTAGACACCTCACGGTCGGTTATCATTCCAGGATCAATTTCCATCAAAGTTGTGTAGTACTCTAGCCGATTCAATACGTCTATAGATAGATGTTATGTGTAATAATGAAAGTAATGTAACAAGAAAATTGCAATGAAACTGAATTAAATTAAAGAACCAAAACACTAAATTCTCTTCTATACACTTTTGCTCTCATTTTCCCTACAATTTCGGCAATGCCATTGCCACAAATCATTAAAACAATTTTTATTTTTTATCTTCCTATTTTCAGCAATGGCATTGCCACAATTGCCATAAAATTTTTTCACCTATTTCGGCAATGCCATTGCCACAAATCATTACACTTTTTTTTTCTTTTTTTTTTTTTATAGAAATGAAGTGCACACAATTTTTACAACATTTTTACAACAAATTCTAAGTGTCAAGTTGTTACTTATTGTTATTGTTGGATTAAAAAAATAATCTCAGTATTAAATTTAAATTTGAACTAATCACATGTAATTTGTTGTGAAAAAATTATAAAAATATTGTGTACGTAACATTTTTTTTTTTTTTTTAATTCCTTCCAAATTTTGGCATTCACTTTTTCTTTTTTTTTCCACTCCTATTTTCGGCAATGGTATTGCCACAATAGGGACAAATTTTTTTTACACCTATTTCGGAAATACCATTGCCACAATTAGTTTGTTTGGGGGCACCACACTCAGAGCACTTCTTTCTCACAGCATTTTGGCAGATTTGGGCAGCGAATTACAGCAACAGTGTTGCCGTAATTCAACATTTTCTCTCTCCCCCTTTTTCCTCATTCTCTCTTATACTTTTCTTGGAATTTCGGCAACATTGTTGCCGAAATTCAATCTCTCTCCTCAAATTCCTAAATAAGTTGTAACAGTACCTATAACGCAAATAAGTTTCAGATTTACCAATATTTAGCCAAAAGACTCTCGGGAACTCCTAATAATGACTCATTATTCGGTCCAATAACAAGTATATATATTAAAATTTTACTTTTACTATTTGTCTTAAGTTTATTGGATTGTTTATGTAATTCGGACAATGTTTTGACAATAGATCGCTCATTTTTCTGTATTATCCTAATCTCCTTTCTTTTGGTTTGTGGAGCCCAAAATCTCTTTAAGTTACAAATTAATTACATATTGATTGATTTCAATTATCCTCCCAATTTCATTTCAAGTCCACCAATTATACAATTCACATATTCCCCTCCATGCATAGTAAAATTTAATAATGGAATTGACAATCATACTTTTTCATCCTCATCAAACTTGTCCTATATTATTTGGTCATTTACCCGTTGTCCTAACCCAATTTGGGGTTTAATCATAATTGATATTCTCTTCTATTTTTTTGCTTGTTGGGTATATCATAATTGACACTCAACCAAAATTTCACAAACACCCCCCATCACACAAAATCACACACACCCCATGGCCCCTACACTTCAAACGATGCACCTCACACCCATCTTATTATAAGCCCAATACACCCTCTCTATTTTATTACTCCCTACACATCCTTTCGCGTTCCCCTTTCCCAATCCCCATTATCACCCTCATTTTCTCTCCAACTCTTCAAACTCTCAATAAGGGTCAAACACCCAAAAGTCTCAAACCCTCAAAACTCACCAAACCAAAACCAAAAACATAAACAAAAGCAAAATACAACATGACCACCTATGGTACTATACCAGCTTCATCACCAGCACAAGCCAACCTTGAATACATCTCACGTTCAAAAGAGAGAATCAAGGCAGGCCTTGGCACTCGTAGACCATGGAAGCTCATGTTCAATTTCCACAGTTTTGGCTTCCCTTCAAACTTTGGCGATGCATTCTCAAGGGAAAAAAAAAACGTGCGGTATTTTCGCATGAACTATGCGATCGTAGTGCTTCTAATTCTTTTCCTCAGCCTTCTATGGCACCCCGTATCGCTCATAGTGTTTATAGTAATGATGGCGGCGTGGTTGTTCTTGTACTTCTTGCGTGATGAGCCACTCATGGTTTTTGGCCGCGTGATTGATGATAGGGTGGTGTTGATTGTGTTGGCTGTGTTGACCGTGATGTTCTTGTTGTTGACGAAGGCCACGTTGAACATCTTGGTGGCGCTGTTGATTGGTGTGGTGTTGGTGGTGGTGCACGCCGCAGTGAGAAGGACTGATGATTTGTTCTCGGATGATGAAGCTTCTGGGTTGATGACTGGTACTAGTACAGGTGCTGGTGGTGGTGTTGTTGGTTCTGGATCTAGTTCTTAATTAATCAAAATTTGTGTTTGTTGCTATGAATTTTTGTTTCGTTTTGTTTTGGGTTTTGTAATTCTCCTCCCAATTTGGTGATTTAGTACAGAGGAAATGAGATTTGTTTCTTTGGTTTCTTTTTCAATTTTGGGGTTTTGCTCTATTTGGCATCTGGGTTTTTCATATGGGATAAAACTTAGAATCTTAGATTCATTTCGTAGCTGCCAATCAAATACAACTATCTATTTACATTGGTCAATAGTTACATAGTTGAATTTAATTACACTCAAATAAAATAAGTACAACACATAAGATACTGTTCAAATCCTAAATTTTGAAGATACTGTTACTAAATTTTGAAAGATTGATTTACGATTACAGCTAAAAGAATAAACTGCCTATAAAAAATTGACCTAAATTTTGTCGTTTGTTTATTCAGATCTTTAGTTATGGTTGTGTCATTGTTAATATTGTTGGTCATTGTCCTACTTTTATGGTGGGAGCTTTAAGGGTTCTGCTGCTCCTTGGTGGTCCAAATCTTCCGACATTGTTTTGGGGGCCCTAAAGGGTTCCATTTGCAAAAGTGTTCGTTTTTACAGCAAAATCATGGGCAGTGTTATCCGCAGGAAAATCAGAAAATCGAGACAATCTCAACGTGCAAGATGCGAGATTGAAGGTGCCTTTACAGAAGGATGTGGTTGTGAATGATGAAATTTTGTCAAATGGAATGGCCCAAAAATCATGTGACTGCTTTTAATGCTCGTATTCTCAACCAAACCAAGATCTCTCGCGCCAAATATGACCTGGAATTACTACTCTTTAATTCAATTTTTGAGCAATGAACTTTGAAATTTCTTGCAAGGTTTTTGTTGGTTACTTTTGTGTCATTATATCATTGGTTATATTCTTTTCTTGTGAGCTTTTGAGGCCTCAGCTCCTGGTGGTTCAAATCATTGTGAGTGGCATTGATTCGGGCACGCCAAGGGGCAATATCATCAACAGGAAGTCTGGAAATTATATCATGAGTTGTGAGGTTGGTCTAATTATTTGATTTCAAGCTGTAAATCTAACATATAAAAATTTGGATCTTTCATCAAGTTATATCTAAATTTCCTTCTAAATAAACAAAAAAAAACCTTCAAACTTTTCATGTATCTTTTTGGACAAAACTTAGGTACAATCATCAGTACCTTAGGTATTCCTTAAGTTCAATTTTTAAAATTTAGTCATCTAGTTACTTAACTAAAAACACACTTCTATCCCATAAGAAAAAAGCTACACAGCTAAATTTTAAGAGGGGAACTTAAGGAACAACACGGTTGAGTTTGGATTGCACTGAAATTATTTCTCTCCCTGCGTTTGGCGTTTTTCTGTAGGTCCCATGTACTGTTCACGGGATCCACAAGTACGAATTTCAGCAAATTTAACTTTAAAACTGGGTCCTACAACACTATTCACACATTTAAAAATTATTTTGCTAAAGTATTTTCAGTTTTCAGTAATAAGCAGTATCCAAACAGACTTTTAAGGTACTATACCTAACTTGAAAAAAAAAATTATATTCGTTAAAAATATTGAATTTTAAATTAGAACAAAACTTAGTTACAAAACTAATCATAGCTTAAGGCTACAATCATACTCAATAAAATAAACATTACTACATAATTTGAAAATCTAATCGTTGAATTGCATGATCTTTATACTCTTAATACACATGTCAAATTTTGTGTTAATCGGATATTAACTAAAAACACACTTCTATCACATAAGAAAAAAGCTACATAGCTAAAATTTAAGAGAGGAACTTAAAGAACAACACGGTTGAGTTTGGATTGCACTGAAATTATTTCTCTCCCTGCGTTTGGCGTTTTCTGTAGGTCTTATGTACTGTTCACGGGATCCACAAGTACGGATTTCAGCAAATTTAACTTTAAAACTGGGTCCTACAACACTATTCACACATTTAAAAATTATTTCGCTACAGTATTTTCAGTTTTCAGCAATAAGCAGTATCCAAACAGACCTTTAAGGTACTATACCTTACTTGAAAAAAAAAATTTACATTCCTTAAAAATATTGAATTTTAAATTAGAACAAAATTTAGTTACAAAACTGATCATAACTTAAGGTTACAATCGTACTCAATAAAATAAACATTACTACATAATTTGAAAATCTAACAGTTGAATTGCATGATCTTTACGCTCTTAATACACATGCCAAATTTTGTATCAATCGGACATTATTTATTATATGGTCTATGAGCTTATAAATTATACATAATTTTAAACTGCAAAAACTTGCAATTTAAATAATTTATTGATGACATAACTATTGATATTTAATTTTCTAAAAATTTTGCAAGCATGAAGGATATAAGAAGAAGATGTAATCCAATGATGAATTTGTCAAAATTTACCTCCAATAAAAAGATATAAAGTAAGGTTGTAGCCTTAGGTTATAACTAATTTTGTAACTAAATTTTATCTTTTAAATTAATACAGGTATTTGACCAAAAAAAAAAAAAAACCCTTGGACACCCTAAATAAAAATCTGAGCCCATTAAAACTAAACTTCAACCTCCCCAAAATTTTGGTTTGTTGAATGTTGAACCAAAAATTTTTGAAAAATGCTATGTTTACAATATTTTCGTAACAAATCCTAAGTAGCAAGTTGTTACTAGTGGACAAAAAAATAATTTCAATGGTAGGTTTAAATTAGAACTAATAAAAACTTATCACCTAGTCTTTGTTGTGAAGGTATTGCAAAAATATTGTGGATGTAACACTTCTCAAAAATTGCCCAAACAAACAAATTAGTCTAAAAGCCCAAATCAAACGTTTAATTAGGGCTGTCTAGATTCAATCGAGTACCCGACCCGCCTGAAGAACCGATCGGACCCGACTCGAAACCGGCAAACCCGACTACTTCGGCGGGTTGGCGGTGGGTCTTCATCACCAGAAACCGATTCCGACGGGTCGGGTTTCGGTTTTCCTCCCTTAAAACCCGAAAAACCCGAGCCAACCGAAAGATTTCCAGATTCCAGCAAAATTTCCAAAATTCGGCGAAAAAACCCAAATTTCGGCCAAAATTTTCCAGATTCCGACGCTGTTTTCCTTAGATCTGGTGAGATTTTGACCGGATCTAGTGAGATCTCATCGAATCCGGTGAGACTTTAAGCCGGATCTGGCGAAATCTCAGTGAATCCGGTGAGATTTTTGCCGAATCTGGCGAAATCTCATCAAATCCGATGAGATTTTCACCGGATCTGTGTTTTTTTCACAGTTTTCCTCGCTGTCCCAAATCCGACCGACCCGCCCGCCACCCGTTGATGTTCTGAACCTCCCGACCCGATTACTCCAGCAGGTCGGCGACGGGTTCCTTTTTTCTCCACCCGATTTCGGCAGGTCGGTTCCGGGTTGGGCACAAACCCAACCCGGACCGACGTGTGGACAGCCCTACGTTTAATTGTGTTTTCCTATGGCATATTTTAAAATTGCTATTTTTTTTTAATTAAAAAAATGCACACTTTTCAAATAGCTAGTCTATTAGTGTTTGTTTTACTCTTTAATTGAATTTGTGGGATTTATGTGATACATTTTTTTCAAAAAGATAATTTGGATATATTATTACTTATTTAGGCAATATGTTAGTAATTGAATGAGAGATTTATAGTTTAATGATTGTTTGATTGTGTACATTGAAAAATATGTAGCTGATAACATTAATATTGAAGTTATCATATCACACAACAATTTCAAAATATGAAAACTTATGAAAGAAAATTTGAAAACTTTATATATTTTCATTTTTTGTGTGATGTTAATATATTCAAGTTTTATTTTTATTAAAAAAAATATAATTTAAGTTTTTTAATGACCACTCTCCCTAAAAAAATTCCTTGAGCCACCACTATTCTACCCTATCTTTTTATTTGGTGTGAATTTTGAAAATTAATAAAATGTTTTTCATGTTCCTAACATACATGTCAAATTTCATTCAAACTAAATATCATTTACTATTTGATCAACAAACTTATTTTTTATGCAAAATTTTAGACCACATAAACTTGAAATTATACATTTAATTGATGACATAGTAATTGATCTTTGATCTTTTAGAAATTTTACAACCAGAATATTATAAGAACAGCAATCTAACAATTAAATTTTCAAAATTTGCAAATTAAAATATATAAGAGGAGTTTGAAGTGTTTTTGGAGAGAAACATTTTCCCCTGTTCAAAATGTAGGTCTATATCAGGGGATTATGCAGTGCACTGTTTCTCAAAATGTAGGTTTTTTGAAGGCCATATAGATTCATTTATGGACTTTATGGGATTAGTTAGAAACTGTTGTTTTTAATTCAATGATCCATATAAAGCGTATGACAGGAATCTTTAATGATTATCGATCCTCAACCAAAGACCACTCCTGGGTGTTCTAACAGAGACCACTTGTGGGTTTCCCCATTACACGGTTTGCTGCTACTGCTCCTACTTTTCGGCCTATTGAGTTGAGCGATGATATGCTACCATGCACGGACTGTTACAGGTACAGATACGGATATGATACGACGACATGAGTAATTTTTAAAAAGTTATAACATGAAACGATAGATTGGACACCATTACGACACAGGTATAGAACCCTAAATGAAGTGTCTGCGAATCCTAAATGATATGTATAGCTTGATGATAATCATTGGCGGCTCCACATACAAGCCAAGGTGGTCACAAGAGCACTCTGACTTGCACCTAACTTGCAAAAAAATGTGTATATACACTTGCTAAAAAAATATTATATGTTAAACTAACCTATTGTGACCATTCTATTAAAAATATTGAACATTCTAACTTGAGAATTACAAAAATTTGGATTCAGCAAAAATAAGAGTAATGTTACATTCACAATATTTTTACAATAATTTCATAACAAATTCAATGTAATAAGCTGTTACTAATTCTAATTTAACCCAAATACCAATATTATTTTTTTACCGGCTAATAATAGTTTTTTGCATAAAATTTATTGTAAAAATGTTGTGAATGTAGTATTACTCCAAAATTAATTTTGTCTCCCAAACATAATCCTTACTCCCTTTTATAATTTTTTTTTAAAAAAATTCTTAAATAATAATAATAAATATTAGCCCAAATAACAACAAACATAAACCAAACAAAAACAAGACAAGACCAAACAACAACAAGTGAACAAATTGTTCAACAAAAAGCCTATTATAAATAAAAAGATAAAAGTCGTTAATCATTTAAATTTGTAGATCGTTCAACCTATTCAATAAAATAATCTCTAATTTTATTTTTCCTTAAAAAATGGTACTAAAAAAATATTGTGGTTGTGAGTTCTTTTTTATGGTGATGACAATTATACTCATTTTGGCTTTGCAATCGCAAAAATTTTTCTCTCTTTAGTGACTTGACTCGCAATTGTAGCAAATATTCAAGTTATCGATTTATTAGATTTTGTATAATTTAAATTTTTTAATGATCACCCTTAAAAAAATTCTTAAAGCCGCCACTGATGATAATGTTGTCGACGGATTATTTAAAAATAGTGATCTAGAGCACGTGAAATTGCAATCAAAGGCATGGATGATGTGAGTATGGTATGGAACACATATGAGACTGAATGGATAGAACAAGGAATTGAAAGAGATATAGGGGATTACGAAAAAGTAGCTTTCAAGGAATTTGCTGTCAAGCTTAGCAAAGAAGTTGTGCAGCTTCGCCGACACTCAATCTCATTTTCATTATTTCATGGCCTAACCCTCCTCGATAGAGCAAAAATATACTACCGTCGTTGCATTAGTGTCTCGAAGGTTGCTAGTATATTGAGAACAATTCAGATATAATTTCCATGTTCCGAAGTGAGGACTGAGGAGGTTGTTCCTGCAATTAGGCATGTCTAACCAAACCTTCCTAGTGAACAGTTTGCTCAAGCGATCTCTTACCCTTTAGTTGTTGTTATGTTACATTATTTTGTATTTTCTTGTGTGTTTAATTTCTAAAATAATTTATTTACACCAAGGGAATGTCATGTTGGTGAGAAAAACAAAATTATAAGAAAAGAAAAAATATAATTAGGTCAAAAAAACCAAAGGGCTTTGCTTCTCTTTCTTATTCCTCACTCTTAATAGTTTCGGAAAGAGGGTTTAGATTGTGTTTAGTTGAGTGGTTGCCCCTCTCTATACCCAATAATTTCATCAACTTGCCCTTCAAATCAACCACTCATCACTTTTCTTCTAAACCCAAAACCCAAAAAGAGAAAGAAAAGAATATCTCATAATTATACTCAATATAACAAGTAAAAACCACCTTTTGGCCATTTAAAATCACACAAAACCGTGCGAACAATGTTTTTGAAATTATTAAAAGAAAGGACCTCAAAAGGACCATAAATACAAAAGTGATGTAAAATCTAAGGGCTTATTAAATAGAAACAAAATCACTCTAAGACATATCATTTTAACCGAACTAGGAATAGTAATTATATATTCATTTCTCTCACATAAAAATGAATTTCACTAATTAAAATAATGATGAAATTGATCACGATAAAACTAATCATTCATATGAAAATGAAGAATACACATTTATAGTAATTATAGAGTATTCAATAGTTTTTTCACGACCAAATAACAAAGACGACAATTATCATAGTACAAAAATAAAGTCAACTACCTCAATTGGGAACAACTTATATAGTTTTTTGTTGAAAACATTTTCGTTGAAAGAGTGCTAAAGTTTACTTGTAGTTCGACAAAGTGAGAAAATATGGGATTTTAAAAAGCCATACATAAAAACTAAAAGTTAAAAACTGAGCAAATAAGTTCAGGCCAAATAAACTAAATTATAAGCTAACTTTTTTTATTTTTAACTTTTATGTACAATTTTTTAAAATCTCAATTTTTAGAATATATATATATATATATATAAACTTTAACATATTTTCAGCAAAATTTTTTATTTTTTATTTATGAAAGCAAAAGGCTAAATAACACAACGTCTCTCTTTCAAGAAATTCTATAAAAACAACAAAATCTAAAAAAAAAACATTTTATAACACTCTTCTCTTTCGCCGTTATAACAAATAAACTCGTGTTAACATTTTCGTAACTATAGCTTCTCTTCTCGTTGTTTCGTTGAAACCTCTCTAAAATCTCTCTACTCCTCAGTCCTCTCCACCACCACAACCACCACTCTTCCCAAACCCATCATCAAATCACAGCCGCCAATATAAAGAATGGCTCATCCGCAGCCGTACGATCCCTACTACCTCCTCCAACAACCACCGCAGCCACCACCGCAAGAATACAACAACAGCAACAGCAACAACAACAAGGACCGGAGTGGAATCAACACGCTCTTCGTCTCCGGACTCCCCGACGATGTCAAGGCGCGTGAGATTCACAACCTCTTCCGCCGCCGCCCCGGTTTCGACTCTTGCCAGCTCAAGTACACCGGCCGTGGCAACCAGGTCAAATTTTTTTTTCTTTACTAATCTCTGTTTGGTTCCCGAGAAAATATTTCAAATCCCTAGCTAAAACAATTTTTGAACGTTGTGTTGCTTTGGAACCTTAGGAAAAGGGAAAAGGAAAAAAAAAAAAAGTTTCAATTGTTGTGTTGCTTTGGAACTTTAAGAGTGGAGATTGTAATTGTGATTTTGATGTGTTTGTGAATTACTCTATGTTTGGTTCCCGAGAAAATGCATAATGCTGAGTAAAATTCAACCAAATAAGAAGGATTGAAAAGAACAAAACCAAAATAATAATAATTCAAATGTTGTCTGTTGTGTTGCTTTGGACTTTGATGGTGAATTTTGAGATTCATTAGCTCTCTGTTTGGTTTCCAAGAAAAAATACAGGAAAGGAAAAGTTAGGAACTTTAAAAATAATAAGGTTTCATGCAATCAGGTTCCTGAAATTTTTTTCATTACTCTCTGTTTTGGTTCCCGAGAAAATGTGGAACTCCTAGCATACCACATCAAAGTAGGGGGTGGAGAAAAAATTCAAATGTTGTGTTGCTTTAGATTTTTTATTTTTTATTATACCCTAGTGTTTGTGGGTTTGTTTGTGTTGGATTGTATGTGCGTGTTGCGTGCAGGCGTGCGCTGAGTCCTGCATTGGTTGTTTTCTAGGTGGATTTTGGGTATATATATGATTACAAGGAATCCCAATTCTAACTTGACTAGTCCTTTTGGGTATAGCGCAAATTTCACTTGTGATTTCCTAAGGTCGTGAGTCTTGCTAAAAATTTTGTTTTTTCTTCTCTCTAAATACAAAGAAATTATTCTAGTTTTGTTCCCAACAATAGATAGGAAATATAAATAATAAAGTTTCATGCAACCAGGTTCATTCTAAAAATTTCATTACTCTCTGTTTTGGTTCCTAAGAAAATGTAGAACCCTAGCATAGCACTTCAAAATATTTTCAAATGTTCTGTTGCTTAGGATTTTGATGATAAAGAAATTGTTGGTTTGGAGTTTGAGAATTTAAAGCTTCTGTTTGGTTTCTTAAAAGAATAGAGGATGAGGAAAAAAAAAAAAATTTCTCTCTAGACCTGGAGAAGTGTTCTCCGATTGTTTCCAGAGGACAAATTAGGAACTTCAAGAAAAACAAAGCTTCATGAATTGTTGAATGTAGAAAGCTATGTTTAGAGAAAAGTGGAGGATGAGAAAATAAAAAATTGTGTGAGTATTATGGTTTTTTCTGTTTCTCTATACTCGGAGAAATTATTCCCTTTTTGATTCATGACAAAAGCTAGGAAAGTCATAAAAACAAAGCATCATGTGTTATGTTGAACGTAGAAAGTCATGTTTTGAGAAATCTGGAGAATGAGAAAATAACTTCTTCATTTCGTTAGTATTATGGTTTTTTTTTTTTTTAATCTATACCCAGAGAAGTTATTCTTTAGAGGTCCCTGAGAAAATTTTGGCAAATTTAATTATTAAAAAAATATAATAATTAAAACATAAACCCTTGCATCATGTATTGTGTTGAATGTAGAAAGCTAAATTTTTAGTTAAAACCAAGGAAGAAGTCTAATATATATATATATATATATACATATACCCTTTTTTGCTTTCTCTCAAAAACCAAACCGAGAATGAAGGTTTGCATTGCTTGTAGAATGTTAAGGCCTGATTAGTGGTTGCAACTTTTAATTTGTTAGTCTTCCAAGAATCTTTTACACTTTGATGATAATTTGAGTGGGATAGATAACACTTTGAAGACTTCCTCTTTTTTTTTTTTTGCAGGTTGTGGCATTCGCTACCTTTTTCAATCATCAATCAGCAATAGCAGCAATGCACTCTTTAAATGTGAGAACTTGTCTCCACGACCAAATGTAATTGTTTATTTTAATATGTGTATCAATATAGCGTCGAAAAAATCTTTTTGGCAGTGTTCTATGTAATCCAATATTCAAGGCCAACAAGACTGAATTTAACATAATTATAGAATTAATTATAGAATTCTCCTATTTAAATTGTCAATATTTTTAAAGTCTTCAAGCATCAGGTCTTGAGTTCCGAATGTGTTTCTAATTCAATTTTTTTGTTGGATGGTCTGATAGGAAACGAACCAAAAGTAAAAAGTTTTTTCCTCTTTGTTCTTTTTTAATCTCCTCTGACAATAACTTTTGAAGTTTTGGAAATTGGTATTGTATCTAATATTGATGTTCTGATGATTATCATGTTCAGGGTGTAAAATTTGATCCTCAAACTGGATCCATTCTACATATTGAACTAGCCAGATCAAACTCCAGGAGAAAACGTAAACCAGGTCTGTAATGGTTTCTCATACTCATTCAAGTGATAAGTCCATAAAGATTCTTGTATCGGTGTACAAGATTCTGCCTTATTTTAATATTGATCTTCACTTACTTTTTGTTAGATTTTCAATTAACTTTTTCCTTGTACAGGTAGTGGAGCCTATGTTGTCATAGATAAAAGAACTAAAGCAGACACTAATGTCCAAGAAACATCAAGTGATGAAGGTAATATTCCATCTCAATTGAAAATTTTCGATATAAAACATATTATAGCCAACATTCATTCCCTCTCCGGCAGATTTTCTTCTTTTGCAAGCTTGTGAACTAGGTTGCTATTTTAGTTTTATTAGCCTTTCTAATGCAACTTCTGTATATACTTTTCCCCCTCTTCTGTAATCACTCCATTTAAAGGAGAAATAATTTGCTGTTATAATCTACTATTTCACTTGAGGGAGGCACTGCCACCTGAACTTGATTCTGTGGCTCACTTGCACTTTTGGCACCTCTTTGCACATTCAGGAGACAGTGAATCTGATGAACCTGATTCGGAAGCCGACAATCCTGATTCTGGCAAGAATGATGATTTAGCAGCCTCAAAAAGGTTGAAAGCACTCATAAAGTACACTAGTCATTTTATATGAAAGTTCAACATTATGAACTTCATAATCACTAGTACTAGCATCTGTACTTCAGAAAGCACTTTTTTATTTTCTGCTGCATCTTCATGTAAATCACTAAGACTGTATTTCCATTTGATAATGTGCAGTGGTGAGACGGCAGTTGGTCCTGACAATGCTACAGCTTCCACAAGCGTAAGTCATGATAGCATTTTCACAAAATTGTGGGATCCTTATGTATATTTGATCAAAGACAAATAGATTACCTTCACCCTTTTTTTTATTCAATTCATTTTGGCTTAAATTCTAACTTATTTTTTGGGGGGGTGGGGGAGGGGGGAAGTATTGTTTGAGTTTCAAGTGTGAGAGAATTGTTATAGCAACAAGATAGTGAATTTATATTCTACGCTAGATTGGAATATGCAGATGTTTTGCATCCTCTTGCTTGTTCTCTTTCTGCTTCCAGTCTTCCACACAGTTAATTCTCTCAGGGGTTTGAGTTAGGATTTTGTTAATACAATATGTATGTTTCCTATGCAAAACAGTAGTATTGTTCATCAGAGGATCCAATGTCTAATGTAGAACTTATGAAAGATGATAAGGATTTCAAGAAAGTCTTAGATGCTGTAACAAAATCCGTATTGGGGGTTAAATTTAACTTTTCCATTACTACGCAAAAAAATTGGTAGTTCCATCTGACAATTAATTTGTTGCCAGTACATCTCATTTAAATTTGTATCAATGTGTTTTTCACTGATCTTGATATTGATTGGCTTCTGCAGGAGCATCCAGAAAAGACTGGTGATGGAGGTCAATGTTCGACTCTATTTATTGCAAATCTAGGTCCAAATTGCACTGAAGATGAACTGAAGCAAGTTTTTGCTGAGTAAGTTGTAGTTCTTTTCTCTCTCACTTCCCCTAAGGGAGGGTGAGGGAGAGTCTTTTCTCTATATCCACATGCCTATTGTTTTCATCAACCAGTGAATCTTTAATCAGGAGACATGATGGCTACAATCTTTCTTTTTTATGTTTTATTTTTCAGGCGTCCTGGATTCAATATGCTCAAAATGCGTGCAAGAGGTGGAATGCCAGTTGCGTTTGCTGACTTTGAGGTATCCCAATCTTAATGCAAGAAATTATAGCAATTGTTTTTATAGATAAAATATACCCCTAATCATGCTGTAAAACATTACTGTCATCTTAAAAAAAAACAAAACAAAGAAGAAGTGCCCGATTAGCTCTACCAAACCTGAGTATCAACGCAATGTCTCTAAATTGGAAAAGCCCTTTTAAGGTTGTCTTTCAATCTTGCCAGAAGGATAGAAGTTTAATTTTTTTGGCTTAATAAGGATAGAAGTAATTCTTCTACCGCCATCCTTTAAGGTTAAAATTGCAACTGAGAACGAGCTGTGAGTAGCCTGATTCCTGACTGACAGTTTTTAATCTTAAAATCTGAGGAATATGGAAATTGGAAAGTGCAATTTACTAGCAAATTGGTAATACAATCTTTTGAGTTTGTTCTGAAGCTATGAATTCAACCACATCATCTGTACTATAGTGAATTTTCTAATTGGTAACACGATCTTTTGCAAATTAGTAACACAGTCATGGATTACTGTTGATTGTTGATCTCAGTGTTGATTCTGTTGAACACTGTATTTGCATGAAGATGCTATTAATAGGCCTACTCTTTCTTGTTTTGCACCAGTAATGAATTGTGAAATTATTGTTTGATTATCAATTACACTAGAAGACTTATATAGTGTTTGGTGTTATTTTCTCATGATAGCTAATATAATATATATATATATATATGTATATGTATATGTATGTGTATGTACAAGTCAATTCGCAATTTACAGACTCCTCTGATTGATTAACTATACCTTGGGAAACAAAGAGACAAGTTTCTTTCAAGTTCCGAGAAGAAAAGGTCCCAACCTGTTGGTAGTTAAATAGTTTATAGGTTTGGTGTTTCTCTTGTTGAAAAACATCAAGTTATCATGTTATTAAAATTCAATATTATGTGTTTTCTTTTATAATGAAAAAAATTGACCTTCTTTTTTGGCAGGAAATCGAGCAAGCAAATAAGACAATGGAGGAACTTCAGGGCAGCCTGCTACCATCATCAGATCGGGGTGGCATGCATATAGAGTATTTCCTTCTTCTCAAACATTCACGTGCCTTTATCTAAAAAAATTGCATTTGATTTTGATTGTGGTATTCTTTGATTGCTGCTTTCTAGGTATGCAAGGTCAAAAATGAGGAAGTCTTAGAAGAAGAGGGGCACAAGTTGACACCTTTCAAACAGTTTTCTATTGAAATTTAATTGACCATACTTAGTAATTGCTCCTCTTACTCTTTAAATTATGAGTTTTTGAAACTCGAATGTGTAAAAAAAAATTGCGGATTTAGGAATTATTACAAGATAGTGGTTAAACTGTTCAAGTTTGAATTGGATTGTATTGGTTGTAATTTTTCATTTTTTTCATCTTCAATTTCTCTTCACACATCTTAGTGAGACATCACTATCCGTGTCACAACTCACAACAAAATTAAGCTCTAGATTTTTTAGGGTAATTTCACCATAGAGTTTATAATTCTTTTCGAAAAAAGTGGACTTCATCTATAATTTAGGTGATAGAAAAATGACGATAATCAATGTTTATTTAAATGTTGATGATGTGGCAAAATACAATTCACTCATTCAAAATAGATGATAGCCTAGGATTTTAAGAATTCTATAGCATCTTAATTCATCAAAACAATAAGTCTCTCACTAGTCATTAGTAACTAAGAATTTCTCAAAGACATTGTTCAATTCACTTGCAGAAATTACTTACTGGTTCCCTTTGACTACTATAAAATACTATAAAATGTTTGCTTCAGATTTAAAAGACCTGTGGTTAGGAATTGGGATATAGATGAACTTTGTAATGACAAGAAAAGGGATTGAAAACTGGAAACTTAGCGAGAACTATTATTTACATTAACAGCTTGTAGCTTTTAAAGGCATAATTTGTTGTTGAGGACATTACCACGACAATATGCCATTCACCATAGCGATTTAAACGACTGAATGTTTAGCCAGGCTAGGTGTAATATGTTAGTCTCAATCCCAGCTACGCACAGCTCTGATTTATTTAGCTTGTTAATGTTTTATAGTGATTAATACTTATTATTTAACAAAATAGGTCAATGTACACTAAACCAACAAAATAAAATGAACTAATTGTCATAGTATACTATACGGATCAACGTTGACAAAATATGAGCAATTAGCCTTGCGCCAGAAATTGGGTTGATATCTGGATTCTGGAGGGGAGTGGGTCCAGCAAGCCTATTGTTGAAGATGGACCTGTGAGGCCCAAGATTGAGCCCCAAATTGCTCCTAAGCAGGACGTCGGTAGTGGCCCATGAGCCTTGAGGCTGGACCCAGATTGAACACCATTATAATATCTGAAACTACCTTAGCGGTGCTCAGCCTCTAGTACCCTCATGACCAACCGGCCAGCCACGTCACCTCACGATGAACTATATGACCTGAACAACTCAACATGGTGCTCAAGTCAGTTGGTCTGTAGTTCATACAAGTTTTCTCAAAAGGAGAATCTGCTATGCGCTACCAACTTCCCTTCACATCAACATTTATTGTGCTTCACCAACTGTCTATCACATTAAATGCAATTAAATATATCCTCTACTTGCCACCTTTGACACTCGAAATCTTGATTTTTGGGGCATCATTCTCACCAAAATCAATCACATACTACCTTAAAAAATGCAATCAAACCTAATGGCTAAGGTACGCCAAGTTTGATTACCATTAGTTTGATAATTTGAGTTTAGAATTCTAGTATTAATTTAACAATCAGGGCACCATTTTTCAATCCCCATCTTGAGTTGGCCTAAGTTGCATGAACATTTGCTCCCCTACAAGTGAGAAGGTAATATTTCGGTAGAAGTTAATGTTGTTCAATTGACTTGTACAATTACCTACAATTCCCCTTCGTCGACGTGCCTGCAAAACATGTTTCAACTTTGACAACAAGGACTTTGAAAAGGCTAGAGTTTGCAATAAAGAAAAATAAATCAATAACAATGGTAGATAAATGAAAACAAAAAACAAAAAAACAAATTATTAGTAGGTCTAATTAATCCTTTTACATTTATATTAACATTTGTTCTCTTTGTATAGTAAATTCCACCTTGAGTCAGAGATATACTTGGAGATAACATTATTTTTGGAATAGAAATTTCCATAAAAATTAAAAATGCCCTACAATGCAATTTGAATTAATCCACGTGTTGAACAGTACTAATGCTTTTTTTTTTTTTTTTAATTAATTGATAGTGAGGTAGGGCAAAGGTGGTTCAGGGTCTCGAACCATATTTGGTCAAGCACCGCAAAGTATCAAACAATTAAACCTCAAAGAGAACTATTACTTTTCCTTTAAAAAAAAAAAGAGAGAGAGAACTATTACTATCTATGAACAAAAAATTTGCAAAATTGATAAAACCCGTTGGAAAAGTTTTCCATATCCAAAGAAAACCACTCAAAAAAACCCAGGTGAAATAACAACTGGTTTCATCAATCACCCCCCACATATGTTGAAGCATGCTTCGGTCAATCACCTGCCTCAAAGAATCATCCATAACTATAAGTACTATTGTGGCTCGCTTGTTACTTGTCCCACGTATTGAAGCAAATCGAGAAACAGTTATATCACGACCTGCACATCACCTGCATCTATAGATCTAATAATAATGATGCATGTGCCAATCAATGCACAGCCATATCACACAAGTTTGATGTCTCCTTCATGGAGTACTTGCATAGATTGTGACATATGTTCAAAAGTGGACATATGTTATAATCTCAACGAGTTCAGTACAACTGGACATTAGATCCAAACCTCACCCAGTAGAAGGATGAGACTTAGGTCCAGTGCATGTAGTACACTGGACCTATTAAGATGGTGACATATGTTCAAAAGTGGACAAATGTTATAATCTTATCGGGTCCAGTATAACTGGACATTAGACCCGAACCTCACCCTAGGTAGAATTACTTAGGTTAGGTACAATTACTTTGATGGTATATGTTAATTCTCAAATTAAAGTCAACGATATAACTATACTAAACAATGTAATACAAAAAGTTATTGGTTCAACTAGCGGATTCCAATGCAATGTGCAAATAAACAAGATCGTATAAAATCTTTTATAAACAGTTCAACTAGCGGATTCCAATGCAATGTGCAAATAAACAAGATCGTATAAAATCTTTTATAAACAGTCATCTTTATAGTATATTAAGTAGTACTATTATATTTGAGAATTGATTATATTACATGTTTAAGAAAGGAAATGTGAATTTTTATGAGTGATATAATTTATTGTACGGATAGATTGTTTGAATGAAATTATAAATATTTGATTTTTTTAACTAAATTTTATGTACTATAACATTTGTTTTTGTGTTTTTTTTATCAATATGAGGTCCAAGTGATAGCCTGCTAGTATTAGTACACTATGTGGTACCTAATGTATCTTATTCAAACTCCATCTCCTCCCTCCTCCACTATTTACTTTTTTTTTTTTTTTTTTTAAATGTCTCTTGATCAATCTAACCATATGTTTAAATTATGAGTTTCAAAACTCGAATGCGTAAAGCTATAGGAAATTGCAATTTTAAGAATTGGTACAAGATAGTAGTTAAACCGTCCAAGTTTGACTAAGATTTAGTTGGTAGTAATTTTTTTTTTTTTTTTTTTTTTTTTGGTTGTCTTCAATTTCTAAGATGTGGATTGTTTAATGCCTTAGTGAGACATCATGATCCCTGTCACAACAAAATTAAGCTCTTCGACATCATCTCTAATTTAAATTGATAAGAAAATAATGATAATCAATGTTTGTTTAAATGTTGATGACGTGGCAAAATACAAATCACTCTTTCAAAATAGATAAATAAGTAGAATTTTAAGAATTCTAGAGTATCTTTAATTCAATCAAAACAATAAAGTCTCTCATTAATCATTAGTAACAAAGAATCTCTCAAGGACAATCATTTCCTTCACTTAAGGAAATTACTCAGTTGTTCTCACTAAGTACTATAAGACTTTTGCTTTAGAGTAAAAGACCTATGGTTAGGAATTGAGATATACAGTAACTTTGTAGTGATAATATGAGGAATTGGTAACTGGAAACTTTGTGAAAACTATTTTAAGTTATTAGGCTTTACATGTATAGGTTCTAGCTTTTAAAGGCATAATTTGTTTTCGAGGCTAGGTGCATTATGTTAGTCCCAAACCAAATTACGCACAGTGCTGGTTTCTTTAGCTAGCTAATGTTTTATTTTGGTGATTAATACTTAGTAGTATTCAATATCCATTAAATTATTTATCATAATAGATCAATGTACACTAAACCAGCAAAATAAAGTGAACTAATTGTCATAGGCATACTATTCGTACCAGCAGTGACAAACAATGAGCCTTATTGCAGGAGAAATTGGGTCCAGCAAGCCTATAATTGAACTTGGGCCTGTCAGGCCCAAGAGCTAGCCCCTAAAGGCTCCCAAGAAGGATTTCAGTACTGGCCCATGAGCCTTGAGGCTGGACTAGCAGGATGCACGCCCAGGTTGAACCCCGTTATAAAATTTGAAACTACCTTTACCGCTGCCCCGCTTCTAGTACCCTCTTGACTGACCAGCCACATCCCCTCATGACGAACTATATGACTGGAAGAACTCAACAAGGCGCTTAAGGGAATCCTCTCCTTAGTCAGTCCATAGTTTATACAGGTTTCCTCAAAATGAGAACCAGTTATGCGCGGTTGACCTCTCTTCACATCAACATTTATTGCGCTTCACCAACTGTCAATCACATTAAATAATTAAATGCAATTTGAACATATCCCCTATTTGCAACCTTAGCCACCTCACCTTAGAATACATCCCATCAACCAACCAAAGAAGGCAACTTTGGCACACTTGAAAGCTTGATTTTTGGGGCATGATTCCTGTCCATCCCATACTACCTTAAAAAATGCAATCAATCCTACTGACTAAGGTATGCCATGTCTGATCACCATTACTTTGATATTTTGAGTTTAGAATTCTATAACTAATTTAACAATCAAAGCACCTTTAGTCAACCCCATCTTGAATTGGCCTAAGTTGCTAGAGTTTGCAATAAAGAAAAATCAATCAATAACAATATAATAGATAAATGAATACAAAATTCAAATTAGTGGTAATTTTAATTAATTTCTTTACGTTTACGTTAACACTTATTCTTTTTTGCTGTAAATTCCAACTTGAGTAAGGGTTATACAACTTATACTTGCAAATACTATTATTTTTGATATAAAAATTTCTATAAAATTATAAATGCCTCAGTGTAATCTAAATTGATCCACATAATTGGTTTCCACGCAAGACTTTTAATGGGTTCTAAGAAAGGTGATTATTTACATGCATTCATTCCATATAAGAGGGTGGATATATGTATTCGATACATGATAGATTTTCTCATTCTAAGAAAAGCGGTACCCTAAAACAATCAAAAAGCTTATTTGTTTATTGAAAAGAACTAATGTTTTTTTATCATAAATTGAAAGTGGGGTAGGGCAGAGGCGGGGGTCGAACTATATTGGTCTGGCACCACAAAGTATATCACTAATACAGGCTATCAAACAGTCAAACCTCAAAGAGAACTATTAGTCTATTACTAATGAACAAAGAATTTGCAGATTGATAAAATCCGATGGAAAGATTTCCATATCCAAGGAAAACCACTGGAAAAAGGCAGCAGAAATAACTAGTGGTTTCATCAATCATCCCCCACATATATAGTCTTCATGTTGAAGCATGCTTCGGTCAATCACCGCCTCAAAGAATCATCCATAAGTATTAACTATTAAGTACTACTTTGCCTCGATTGTTACTTGTCCCAGGTATTGAAGCAAATCCGAAATAGTTATATCAAGACCTGCAAGTCATCTGCACAGGCTGCACTGCACCAATAGATCTAATAATAATGATGCATGTGCCAATCAATGCACAGCCATGCCACACAAGTTTCAAGTTTCCTTCATGGAGTACTTGCATGGTGATATTTGCCACCCCTATATGAGACAAAGATTCTTAGGTAGAATTACTTTGATGTTTATATGTTAAATTCCCAAATTAAAGTCAACACTATAACTGTATTTTCCAATGTAATACAAATATATAATACTCATTAAGTAGTAGTACTATATTTGAGAATTGAGTATATTACATGTCTAAGAAAGGAAATGTGAATTTTTGCGAGTGATATAATTTACTATACAGATGGATTGTTCAAATGAACTCATAAATATTTGACTATTTTGAGTAGTTTAATTGCCTGTATTATAACATTTGTTTTTGTGTTTTGTTGGTCAACATGAGGTCCAAGTGATAACTTGCTAGTACTAGTACAATGTGGTACCTGATGTGTCTGATTTAAATTCCATCCCCCCCCCCCCCTTCCTTTACTATTTACTTAATTTTTTTAATAAAAAAATTTCTATTGGTCAATCTAACTGTTATAAGTTTTGAAGCTTAAATGTGTAAAGCTATAGGAAATTTCAGTTTTAGGAATTGTTACAAGGTAGTGGTTAAACTGTTCAACTTTCACTAGGATTGTATTGGTTGTAATTTTTCATTTTTGTTGTCTTCAATTTCTAAAGATGTGGAGTGTTTAATACCTTAGCGAGACATGATGATCCTTGTCACAACAAAATTAAGCTCCTCTGGATTTTTTTTTTTTTTTTTGGGGTTAATTTCACCATTAAGTTTCCAAAATTCTATTTGTCCACTTTGCAATAAGTGGACATCATCTTTAATTTAAATTGATAAGGAAATAATGATAATCAGTGTTTATTTAAATGTTGATGACATGACAAAATACAATTCAATCTTTCAAAATAGATAGGTAGAATTTTAAGAATTTTTAAGTAATTCATCAAAACAATAAAGTATCTCTTTAGTAACTAAGAATCGCTCAAGAACAATTATTTCATTTGCTTACGAAAATTACTCAGTTGTTTTCTTTGACTACTATAATACTTTAGCTTCAAATCTTAACCATAGGTCTTATTAGCCTCATGCTAAAAAGACCTTTGGTTTAGATTTGGGATATACAGGAACTTTATAATGAAAATACAAGGAATTGGTAACTGGAAACTTTGTGAAAGCTATTTAAGTTGTTTGGCTTTACATGTATAGGATGTAACTTTTTAAAGGCATAATTTTTTTTTTCAAGGCTAGGTGCATTATGTTAGTCCTAATCCAAATTACGCACAGTGCCAATTTCTTTAGCTAGCTAATGTTTTATAGTGATTTTTTCTTTTTTCTTTTATTGAGAATCCAGATCACAATGTCAAGTTTATTTTATAAGAATTCAAAGATTACATAGAATGTCGAGCTACTAAGAACATTCATAGTAGTGGAGCTAAAAATTTAGTTATTTAGCACCACAAAAAGTTACTCACTTTACAAAATATGCTACAGCAATAAATATATTTTAACTTTCAACACAATAAAATAATATAAACATCACAATAAAATAATATATTTATTATAATAAAATAATATATCCACTCCAATAAATAACAATCACAACCACCCGTAACCGCTACCGCTACCACTACTGCGCCGCCACCGCAATCGCTACCGCTGCCACTACTGCCACTGCCAACGCCACCGCAATCGCTACCACTGCCACTACCGCCACCGCAATTAGCTCACTGTAGCTGATTATTATAAAAAAAAAAAAAAATAATGTTTATTTATTTCTACTCGCGTGCCTCTCTTCCTTTTTTGTGTCCTTTGCTTCTCCCTGTTTCTAAAATTTCCCATCACCCATGCGGCCACGCCTAACGCCTAGCCTCTCTCCCCTTCTCTCTCTCATATGAAATCAACTCTCTCACCCAAAATGTCTCTTTCTTGCTTGTCCCTCTCTCTCACTGTGGTTTTTGGTGGTTTGGTGGTCCAATAGGATTTTCAGTGGTCTATGCTTCGATGGCCATGGGTATTTAGTGGTTTGATTTGATTTTCAGTATCTATTCTTCATGGGTCCGATTGAGTGGTTGACGATGGCTGGTGTTTTTTTTTCTTTTTCTTTTCTTTTTCCAACTAGTGGTGGTGATGCAGTTGTGGAAATGAGTTTGTGATTTGGTTTTGGGTTTGTGATTTGTTTATGATTTTGGTGGTTGGGGATTGAGGTTGTAGGTGGTGGTGATAGTGGTTGTGGTGGTGGTTGAGTGGTTGGTTGTTGAGTGGGTTTCATGACTAGTGGGTTATGATTGGTGGTAGCTGGTGTGAACAAAAAATAATTTTTTTTTTTTTTTTTGTTTTACATTTGAGCTACAGTGCACATCTATCTTTAGATGTGCACTGTAACTCAGAAGTCAAATTTTTTTGCTATAGCTATAGATGTGCATTGTAACTGAGAAGCCAAATTTTTTTGCTATAGCTCCACTGCTACAGCTCTATTTTTGTGATTAGTGGTGCTATAAATAAGAATATAGCTATTTAGTATCACTGCTATGAGTGCTCTTAAGGGAGCTATTTCATTAGGAGAAGATGCAATCCACACCTGTAGCTCACTGCCAGAAACAGCCATATGTATATTAGTACCATTCAACATCCATTTAATTATCTACCATAATAGGTCAATGTCCACTAAACTAACAAAATAAAGTGAACTAATTGTCCGCCTTCAAAAAAAAAAGTGAACTAATTGTCATAGGTATATTATTCGTACCAACAATGACAAACAATTAGATTATTTCACAAGAAATTAGGATGAATTTGGGCCGTCAGGCCCAAGAGCTAGCCCCAAATGGCTCCCAAGTAGGACTTCAGTACTGGCCCATGAGCCTTGAGGCTGGACCCAGCATGATGCACGCCCAGTATGAACACCATTATAATATTTGAAACTACCCTACCGGTCCTTAGGCTTCTAGTACACTCTTGACCGACTGGCCACGTCGCCTCACGACGAACTATATGACCGGAAGAACTCAACATGGTGCTCAAGGGAATCTTCTCTTTAGTCAGTCCATAGTTCATACATGTTTCCTCAAAATGAAAGTCAATTATGCATAGATGACCTTCTTTCGTGTCAATATTTATTACGTTTCACCAACTATCAATCACATTAAATAATTTAATGAAATTTGAACATATCTCCTGTTTACAACCTTAGACGCATCACCTTAGAATACATCTCATCAACCAACCAAAGAAGGCAACCTTTGGCACACTCAAAATCTTGATTTTTGGGGCATGATTCCCGCAAAAATCAATCCCATACTACCTTAAAAAATGCAATCAATCCCATTGACTAAGTTATGCCATGTCTGATCACCATTACTTTTATAGTTTGAGTTTAAAATTCTATTACTAATTTAACAATCAAAGCAACTTTAGTCAACCCTCATCTTGAATTGGCCTAAGTTGCTAGAGTTTGCAATAAAGAAAAATCAATCAATAACAATAATCAATAAATGAAAAAAAAAATTCAAATTATTGGCCGTTCTAATTAATTCATTTACATTTATTCTCTCTGCCTTAAATTCCAACTTGAGTAAGGATTATACTTGCAAATACCATTATTTTTGGTATAGAAATTTCCATAAATTTATAAATGCCACAGTGCAATTTAAATTGATCCATGTAATTGGTTCCCACGCAAAACTCTCAACGGGTTTTAAGGAAGGTGGTTTTTTACATGCATCAACCTCATGTAAGACGGTAGATACATGTATCCGATACATGATAGATTTTCTTGTTCTAAGAAAAGCAGTACCTTAAAACAATCAAAAAGCTTATTGATTTATTGAAAGAACTAATGCTTTTCAAAAAAATAAAAATAAATTGATAGTGGGGTAGGGCAGAGGTGGGGGTCGAACTCTATTGGTCTGGCACCACAAAGTAATATCACTAGGGCCATACTATCACTTAAACCTCATAGAGAACTATTACTAATAATGGACAAAGAATTTGCAAATTGATAAAACCACAGACAAAAACCCAGCTGAAATAACTAATGGTTTCAACTTTAAACCCCAACAATACATATTTAGTCTTTAATGTTGAAGGATGCTTCGGTCCATCACCTGCCTCAAAGAATCAGCCATAAGTACTGTGGGTTGATTGTTACTTTGAACCACTAAAGCAACCTAATGTCTAGAATAACAAAATTTAACATACTTGTCCCACGCATTGAAGCAAATCCGAAATAGTTATATCATAACCTGCAAGTCATCTGCACCTATAGATCTAATAATGATGCGTGTGCCTATCAATGCACAGCCACATCAGTCATCACACAAGTTTCATTCTTGGAGTATTTGCATAGTGAGATTTGCCACCCCTATACGACACAAAGATTCTTAGGTAGAAGAACTTTGATGTTTCATGTTAAATTCCCAAATTTAAGTAAAAAATATAATTGTATTTACCAATGTAATACGTAGAGTTATTAATTCAACTAGTAGATGTCATGCGTGATGCGCAAATATATTACAAGTTCATCTAAAAATATTTTATAAACAATCATCTTTATAGTTCATATATAATTCTCATTAAGTAATACTATTATATTTGAGAATTGAGTATATTATGTGTCTAAGAAAGGAAATGTGAATTTTTATGAGTGATATAATTTATTATACGGATAGATTGTTCGAATGAACTCACAAACGTTTTATTATTTTGACTAACTTAAATGCATGTATTATAACATTTGTTTTTGTGTTTTGTTGGTCAATATGAGGTTGAAGTGATAGCCTGCTAGTACTAGTACACTATGTGGTACATGATGCGTTCGATTCAAACTCCATCTCCTCCCTCTCCCACAAACAAAAGAAATAAAGTCTCTTGGTCAATCTAACCATATTAGTTTCGAAACTCGAATGTATAAAGCTATAGGAAATTGCAGTTTTAGGAATTGTTACAAGATAGTAGTTAAACTTAAACCATTCAAGTTTCACTAGGATTGTATCGGTTGTAATTTTTTGTTTTTGTTGTCTTCAATTTCTAAAGATGTGGAGTGTTTAATGCCTTTGTGAGACTTCATGATCCTTGTCGCACCAAAATTAAGCTTCTCGACATCATCTCTAATTTAAATTGATAGAAAATTATGATAATCAATGTTTGTTTAAATGTTGATGATGTGGCAAAATACAATTCACTCCTTCAAAATAGATGAGTATAATTTTAATAATTATAGAGTATTTTTAATTCATCAAAACAAAAAAGTCTCTCATTAGTCATTAGTAACTAAAAATCTCTTAAGGACAATCATCCCATTCGCTTACGAAAATTACCTAATTGTTCCCTCTGACTGCTAGACTTTTGCTTTAGGCTAAAAAGTTCCGTGGTTAGGAATTGGGATATACGTTAACTTTGTAATGACAATATGAAGAATTTTTTTTTTATAAACACTATACGAGGAATTGGTAACTAGAAACTTTGTAAAAACTCTTTTAAGTTATATGGCATTACGTGTATAGGTTGTAGCTTTTGAAGGCATAATTTGTTTTCGAGTTCTGTTAGTCCCAAACCCAATTACGCACATTGCCTGTTTCTTTAGCTAGTTAATGTTTTATAGTGATTAACACTTAGTATTATTTAACATCCATTTAATTATTTATCATGATAGGTCAACGTACACTAAACCATCCAATTAAAGTGAACTAATTGTCATAGGTATACTATATGTACCAGCAGTGACAAACAATTAGCCTTACTACACGAGAAATTGGGTTGATAAGTATACTATTCGTACTAGGAGTTGGTTCAGCAAGCCTATAATTGAATTTGAGCCTATTGGGCCCTAGAGCTAGCCCCAAATGGCTCCCAAGTAGGACTTCGGTACTGGCCCATGAGTCTTGAGGCTGGACCCAGCAGGATGCACTCCCAGGTTGAACACCATTATAATATTTGAAACTACCTCACCTGTGCTTGGGTCCTAGTGCCCTCTTGACCGACCGGCTGCGTCACCTCACCACAACCATATGACCTATAAAACTGAACATGATGCCTAAGGAAATCTTCCCGTTAGTCAATCCATAGTCCATATAGATTTTCTTAAAATAAGAGCAGCTTTGTTGAACTCCCTTCACATCAGTATTTATTACGCTTCACCAACTATCAATCACATTAAATGCAATCGAACATATTCTCTCTTTGCTACCTTAGACACATCACCTTGGAATACATCTCATCAACCAACCAAAGAAGGCAACCTTTGGCACACTCCAAACTTGAAATTTGGGGCATGATTCCCGCCAAAATCAATCACACACTACCTTAAAAAATGCAATCAAACCTATTGACTATGGTATGCTATGTCTGATCACTTGATAGTTTAAGTTTAGAATTCTATTACTAATTTAACAATCAAAGCACCACTTAATTGTTTCCCACGCAAGACTCCCAATGGGTTATAAGGGAAGTGATTATTTATATGTATACATCTCATGTAAGAGGGTGGATACATGTATCCGATACATGATAGATTTTCTCGTTCTAAGAAAAGCGGTGTCCAAAAACAATCAAAAAGCTTATTGATTTATTGAAAAAACCTAATGTTTTTTTAGTAAATTGATAGTGGGGTAGGGCAGAAGTGGGGCTCGAACAATATTGGTGTGGCACCACAAAGTAAATCACTAATGCCATACATACTATCACTTAAACCTCAAAAGAACTATTCCTAATGGACAAAGAATTTGCAAATTGATAAAACCACTGACAGAAAACCCAGCTGAAATAACTAATGGTTTCAACTTTCAACCCCAACAATACATAATGTTGAAGAAAGCCTCGGTCCATCACCTGCCTCAAAGAATCATCCATAACCATAAGTACTACTCTCTATCTCGACGATGGTTACTTGTCCCACGTATTGAAGTAAATTTGAAACAGTTGATATCATGCTCTGCACGTCATCTAATAATGATGATGCATGTGCCAATAAATGCACAGCCAGATCACAGATGTTTCCTTCATGGAGTATTTGCATATTGATATTTGCTACCCTTATACGAGACAATAAGATCAATTTTATTTTCTTCGAGTCACCCACAAGCAAGAAAAGGCTTACATCAAGATTTAGATCATGGCCTAGCCAGTTAAACTATCTGCTTCCACAGTTCTTAACTTAAGGAAAAGTTTCTTATTCGGTTGTGTTACTTAGATGTTAACCATAAATGTAATACAAAAAGAGTTGTTGATTCATCTAGCGGGTGTTTTATAAGTAATCATCTTTATAGTTCATTATATAATACTTATTAAGTAATATCATTATATCTTAGAATTGATTAATTGCACGTCCAAAGAAAGGAAATGTGAATTATTACAATTAATATAATTTACTATACGAATTTTTTTTTTTTTTTTTAATGCAAGATAGAAATTCTATTTTAGTCTAACCTAAGCATATATGTGTGTGAACCTTCCTCCTAGAGACTTATAACCCAACCATTTCCCCTCACACCCTACAAACATTTATACTTGTAAATGAACTCACAAATATTTGATTGATAACATTTATTTTTGTATTTTGTTGGCCAATATAAGGTTCAAGTGATAGCACAATAGTACTAGTACACTCTATAAGGGTTGTTATTGGGTACTCTCTCCCTCTCACATAAGGATAAGTCCCACCCACCATAAGACCCACCTCTAAGTGAGAGAGAGAAAGTATACTCCGGACTACCTAATAATTTTCCCACTTTGTGGTACCTATGTGTAATTCAAACTCCATCTCCCCCATCCGTCACTATTTAACTACTAAAGGAAGGGAGTATATTGGTCAATTTAAGTTATTTAACCATATGAATTATGATTGAACTTAATTGAAAAACCCAAGATATAACACCTAGAGAACTGTCTAATTTTATCCAACATGAAAACATGAGAGAGAGAGAGAATTCCTGAGAGCTGCTATCTTGACATTTAACTAAAAACGTATTTAACTGAAGATATGAGCATGGCCATTTTGGTGTTTTAACTTCCCTTCATTTCCCAAAGAATTACAAAACCTTGCTATTTCCTACTACCCTTCCTACTGTACAGAAGCAAAATCTAGATGTCATTGGACAAAAATATATGAGTGGGAGAAGAAAATACAAAAAGGGCAAAGTACGTGTTTAGCATACTAAGCATGTAATTCTAAATGGATGAGACTTTTTTACAAATCATCAGCACATGAAGTCCTCCTTGCCTTGTCCCTTTCCCAATAAGATTGCCTTGAATTTTCAAGAGACAGCTTCCCACTAAACCCTTCAACTGCCTCATTTAATAGGGGACCACTGTAATGTTGTTGCTGCTGCTGCTGCTCCACCCAAATCCGACTACTCCTGCTTCCCACATCATACCCAGGTGTTGACATGTAATTTGCATCCACGACCATATCACCTTCTAGTATGCGGAGCACCTTCACCAGAACATGAGTAAGCAAAAGCAGGTCCAAATGTCAGTGACAATTGACTAATTATGCAAGTATGTGTTGTGCCAAAAAAAAAAAAAAAAAATGTGATGTGCAAGACCAATAAGCTCATAGGCACAACTATTTTCACAAATTTCTTCACAGCCTCTGAGGAGGCAAGTTGTCAATGACAAACAATAAAGTGGTGTTGGTAGTGAAAAAGGTGTCAATCATGCAATATATTAAAAGCAGGTTTCAACCATTCCACAGTAAAACTGATCCCCAAACCCACGAATCCTATTTGCAAGGTTTAGAACCCCTTTCCCATCATAAGTCTAAACAAAACAAAAAAATTTCTGGAAACAGGCTCCCATTAATCTACATTCAATGGAAGCGTTTGCATTTTGGGATTTTGTTTTGTTTCCTTAGTTAGACATCTTCAGGAAAATGTCTCACATATTTCCACTTTGTCTCCTAAGTCCCATACTACAGCAATCTGGCATTATCCTTTCGAATCTTATGTCCAGTAGTTTACCAAAATGGTAATAAAGACTTGAGCAATTCAAAAATACCTGCAGAAAACAGAAATTTTCCATACCATCATACTGGCCCTCAAAATTTTACTGGAGTTTTCTAACCTTTCCTAGTGATGTATAAATTAAAATCCCCAATTTATTTAGTGCTTTGTAAGACATCTTAATTATTGTACAGTGTCCTGTAAGAAGAGAAATTGTTGTCTTCTAATTTTCTCCTAACCTGTGACATGCGAGGCCTAGAATGAGGATCCCGTTGTATGCACAATGATGCAGCGTTCAGCATGCAAAAGACCTCTTGTTCTGAATAGTGATTCCCTAACTGTGGATCAACCAGTTCCTCAATGGCACAATCTTCCAATAATGGGCGTGCCTGCTCCACATCAAAAAGGCACATGTAAATCAAGAAAACTAAAGAACCTACACTAGGAGGAAACAACAAAAGCTACCATAACTTGTTTTGCTTTTCTGTTGATTTTGTCAAGATTTTGTCATGTTTCTGATCAGTATCATTTATTTCATAATATGTTCTCAATACCAAACATGAATAAGTCTTCAGATGTATAATTAGTCTAATAAGTCATACCCATTCAGTGAGACACTGCTGGCCCTTGGGCCGGTTAAGGTCCACTGCTTTTCTTCCTGTAACAAGCTCCACCAATACAACCCCAAAGGAGTAAACATCAGCTTTTTCTGTGATTTGGCCACTTTGAGCATATTCTGGAGCCAAATATCTACAGCACAGCCCAAAGGCTTATCAGATTCTGTAATGTTATGGGGAAAGTAGACCATAAAAACAAAAGCTGTCATACTTACCCAAACGTTCCAATTACTCTTGTGTCCACACCCATATCTCCATCAGGCTGCCACCTTGCTAGGCCAAAATCACCAACCTTGGAAAACAAATATTGAATCAAGATCACAACACTAGATACATTCTCTACGCACCATAAGTAAAATAACAATTTCATCATGCACTTTGAAAAACAGATACAGATTCATCTCAATATCTAGAGGATCGATAAAATTTAGAAAACTTGTAATATCCACATACTATGCTGTGATATAATTATCTAGAAAAATAAACATTCAGACAATTTTACTTTTAAAAAAAATGAGGATCAAGAAAAGAGGCCCTGATTAATATCAATGAAGGCTGCAACAATGAAGCCATCATAATTAACTTGGACATTAGAATTTTTCCAATTTAGGTAGGAGTATAAGAAATTGCCATACCAGTGGTTCAAAATCATGGGTGATGAGGATGTTGTTTGGCCGCATGTCACGGTGTACAATGCAACCCACTCTGCATTCTTCATGAAGATACCGAAGCCCCCGTGCAGCTCCCACGGCAATCTTTTGACGTGCAGCCCATTCTAATGGCTCCTGATGTCGTCCTAAAACAAACCAAAATCCTTGGTGAGTTCACAACCAGAGTTTCTACCCAGAATATTAGCATCTCAATTTAATTTCAACCAATATATTTAAAAAGAATGACAATGATGATGATCAATGAGGACACTGTCAATGTAAAAGTAAGCGTGAGTAAAAGTCTCTTCACTGTTGTCTAAGAACGGAAATAATCAATAACCGAAATAGCATAAACAGGATTTATGTTGCCAATCCCAATTCCAAACAAATTACCATATAGATGAGAATCCAGTGACCCATTGCATATATATTCATAAACCAGCAACCTTCGTCTGTCCTCGATACAGAACCCAATCAGCATAACAACATTTCGGTGCTGAGCACAACTCAAAACTTCTACTTCCGAGCAAAACTCAACATCCCCCTGGGAACTAGCCAATTTGTGTTGCTTGACAGCAACTACCTGACCATCTGGTAGAACACCTCTGTGAACAGATCCAAACCCTCCTTCAGCCAAGAAATTGGCTTTTGAAAATCCACCAGTAGCAAGCTCCAATTCAGCATAGCTAAACCACCTTGGAGGTTTTCCAAAGACAGGTGCCTTGTGTTGACAGATTGAACACAATGGAGGGGGGCCAGGAGGTGCATTTCTCGACAGTGAAACTGCTTCTCTAACATTTCCATTGAAGTCCATATCAGTTCTGTAGTGCTGCATTCCAATTCCAGCTTCTCCATCATGTTTTGAGTACTTCTCTACCAAAGTTTTGGATGTTAATGCTTGAGGCTTATGAAAAGGTCTCTGTGAGCTTCCATCCATATCTTGTGAGGACTGAAAATTAGAAGTTATAAATTCACCTGTCCATGGTTGGAACCTCAAACTTCTTGAAGATGAAGATAAGTGCTCACTGTCTGCATCGGAACTAGTATTATCAGGATCCTCATTCTCTTCAATGACTAATGAATCATCTTTCTTAAGATCCCCATTCATCTTTGAGATGAAAAAAGGTGAAGTTCCTGGATCTGAGCTTGAAACTGATGAAGTTCCAGCTTCAGTGGCTGTAAATGGTGTCCCTAGCTCTGGACTACTAGTTGGAGTCACTACTGGCCCTCGAATAGAACTTAAAGAATCATTCTTCTTTTTCGGATTCTTTTCAGATTCTTTGTCTATCTCTGAGGGTAATGGGCAGGCTACTTCAGAATGCTTCTTAGATGAACCAACCAAATTCAAGCGGAGAACTTTTGGCTGGGAACGCTTCATAACAACAATGTTGCACTGCAACTCTTCCATACATCGTTTTTCCTCATGTTTGAGCTGTCTGTAGAAAAGGTCAGTAAGATGATCAAAACATGCATAAAATTAAAAGACAAAAACATGATTTCTAGATCAAGAAATTAAAAAATAGGAACTTGACAAGGCATCATGTCCCTGCAGAGCCTTAAACATACACTTTGCATTTGAAAGCGGATAAGAAAACAAAATGAAGTATTACTTGTCTAGTACAACCCAACTAGCTTGAGCTCCCTTGGCCTCTGCAGCCACTGCACCACAAGGTGATCCAGAAACAATTTTTATCTTGACATTTATCTGCAAATCAGAACCAGCATGAGAAGCAGATGAAACACAAATGGAGATTGCACATATAAGAAAATATATAAGACACTTACCTTATTTGGATCATAAACATCATGTAGTTGAAGGATCATTTGGGAGCAAGTATCTGTAATCTCACATTTCTGCTCTGAACTTGATCCTGAATGAGACTTCCGGTGACCACTGGCACAGTCACCAGCAAATCTTGGGAAAACCCAAAGTTTTCTTCCTGAAGAATTGTTACAAAACTAAATGTCAGTTGGCATTAATCTACAAGTCAGCAAAATCGGAGATGGAAAAGGAGTCACGGGAGCTTTTGTTTTTTTGGATAATTTGATAGTTGAGGGAGGAGAGTTTTGAAACCTGGACATCTCTCTATTGGAAACACCTAGAGGTGCCAATTGAGCAAAATGGCTCTTGGTGAGTCGCAGGACTTTTTAAAGCTTAAAAATCAGGGCTTCATCATGCTAATGGTCTCTTAAAATTTTAAGGTTTCAACCAAACACAATGAGTGACACAGTTGTAAAATATTTATATTTACAAAAACCAGAAATGTTACAATGTAGAAGACCCAGGGTTCACATGCTTGTCTTAAATTCAATTAAAGACTGGGCTAGCATATCAATCCAGCCCCAACAACCCAAGAAACAGAACAAGAAAAAGATCAAGTGCATTCCTTATCATTACAGATGATACATTCAATCAATACTAACTCAACTGTTAGTGATCAAACTGTAGCAATATTGACATAAGGCAAAATTAACATAAAAATTAACCTCCTCAGAGAATTAGACACAGAAGGGATAAAAAGAAAGTGATCAATGTTGAAAAGGTACCATTAACTTGTATATCACTACCAGTTAATTAACATTTGAGTAGTAAAGGAGAAAAAATCAACATGGGACAAGGAAAAAAATACCTGAACCTTCTGAAGGAACAACCACAAGCAATGTAATGCAATCCCCAGGTTGAACAACATGGGTCAAGGCCCACACCAGAGCAGTCTTGGGAATTTCCTTCGATGCCTTAACAGCTACGACAACCTTCTCAGCATCATCAGAGCCTTTCTCCTGCTTCCCTCGCTTCTGTTCTTGACTCATGGGAGCACCCACAAATTCAAACCAAAAGCTCCTTCTTCAACAGATTCAATTCTAGAAACCCATGAAACCCAATTCAAGTTAGAGGCTAAAACACATGCCTAAAGACACACACAATCAAATACAATTGCATTATTACTAGGCCCCCACCTTGTTCGACTCCAAGACATGTACAACCGACATGCTCACAATTCCATTCATCACTGGCAGAGCAGGCCCAACAATGACAAGACCCTTTTCACCAATTCACTCAAAAAAAAAACACCCTCTTCTTGAAAGCAAGCCCCTCACTTTTCCTGTTTGAAAAACCCAGGGTGAATATTCTCAATATTTGCAAGTTGCAACAACTTTAGTTTCAATTTTCAATACATGACTAGAAAGAATCCCCAACCACTGTTACGCCAGCACTAACAAAATTGCAAAACGACACAAAAACAAAAAGTAGACCCTCACTACGAAACTTCAAATCAAATGGGTCAAAGCTGTGAAAAACAAGCAGGTTTCAGAATGGTAAAAAAGTGAATCAGTCATAAAAAAAAAATAAATTTTGATCCAACCCAGATGTTTTTTTCTTCTTGTTGTTGTATACTTGTATATATTTGTTATTAATTTTACCATATCCCCAGCAATAGAAACTGAGGACAATGTTTGAGGCAAAGATTCCACGACCAAATATAGTATAACTCAGACTATAAGAAACCAAAAAACAATCAAATCATTGAGATGATGAGTGTTAAAAGGAACCGTACACAGGTTTTTTTGTTCTGTATAGTTGTTTATGACAGTGAATCTCTGCTCCAATCAAAGTTTGTAAAGCTTTATAGCCAGTTAGCTCAATCAACCTCAAATAAAAACAGAGCTAGTAGCCTGCAAAGAATCCAGATTCAAATCAGGTCAGCACTCAGCACCAACCAACTACAAAATCAACTCTATTTGGTCGCTCAGAAAAACTGTAGGAAATTTCAGAAGCAGAATTAAAAAAAAAATTAAAAAAACATAGTTTCAAGTTTCAACAACTTTTTAACTTGTCATTTTCGAGTCAAATAATAATTTTTTTCACGAAAAAAAAGAAACAAAGAAAAACAACATTGGCTCCACAACTTATAGGTTTCTTCCTTTTTCACCTAAACTTTCCCGACAACCAAACAGTCGCTAACAAATGAAACAAATAAAAAAAAAAAAAAAAACTGAATAATTTTCCATATATATAAATTTAAAAAAAAAAAACCAAAAAAAAAGAGGAAAAGCAAGGTATAGATTGAAGAAGAAGAAGAAGAGCATTTACAGGAATCAATTTGATTCACGTGAAATCGCACAAAAACAAAAAATATACTTATCTCTAAAACAACAACAATATCAACAAAGAGAGAGAGAGAGAGAGAGAGAGAGAGAGAGATGAGAGATACTATTTCTTGTTCTTGTTCTTGCTGTTGTTGATGATTCAAATCAGAGCAGAAAGTCAATAAAAAAAAACGAGCAGTACGAACAGAAGAAATGGGACTTCGAAAGCTAAAAAAGAAGATCCAAATAGAGACCGCCAAAAGGCTGAAACAGATTTTCTTAGGTCTTTCAACCCACGAAAAATTTACAGCGCTAGAGAGTAGAGAGAGAAAAAGTATAACGAGTGCGTAGTAAGTAGTAGTGGTTTTGTGTAAATGTTCATTTGAGAGAGAAATGGAGCAAAAACTAGTGTTTTTAGTTTTTACGGTAAAAAAAAGAAAAGAAAGAGTGTATACAGAAGAATACAGTAATGCAATGCAAATTGCGGTACAGTTTATGTATTAATTACAGTTACAAACACACGCTCACCTCTTTCTCTTTCTCTGTCTATCTATCTCTGTGTGCTATAGAGACTAGTGAGAGAGACTCGAGGATTGTTTTGCGGTTTCCTTTGCTGCTGGCTGTAAATGCTACTGCTAGCTTTGGTTCGGATATCGCCGTCGACTATTCAAGTACACAAATGCCCTTCTTTTTCAGCTTTTATTACTCTATACTAGAGAAAGCTTTTTTTTTTTTTTAAATATCTAATAATAAAATAAATAACTACCACGTCGCACTCACACACGCTTGCTTTCTTGATTCTTCTCTCTTTTTTTTTTTTTTTTTACAATTTTGGCCAAGTTGTATGGAGAATTTTTTATAATTTTTTTCTCATACTTGCTTATGTAATTTGCCACTCTATTTGTAATTTGTACTATGTAAATGATGGTGCTATAATTGTAATTTTATTTTTCACTGGTTAGAAATATTACTAAATAAATACCACATTTCTATTTTAGAGAAGAAAGTATCTTCTATGCCAAACATAAAAGGCATGAGTCCTGTACATCCTAATCCAGTGAATGAAATATATGTTTTCCTTCCGAGACTTTCGTGTTTCACCATATATTCAAGGTATTGAGAGGTACCATCTGGCAAAAATATTTTATACCTCTTTTTGTGCTCTATTTTATATTTCACTAATTATAATTTTTTATTTTTTCATTTTTTATTTTTTTTCATTTTAAACTTTAGCTAATTTATAAGGAAATTCAAAAAAATGTATGGCAAGTTTTGATTGGTTTAACACAAAAAATGATACAAAATATTTGTATTAAACTCAACTCACTCGGGTTACAAATGCAACTCCACACCTAAACAAATTGTTTTAAAAAATTTCATAACAAATTAGTAATGTTCTAAGGTATAATTTAAGAGAGATTAAATATTTAATTATGACTATAATGCATATTCTGATGTTCCATTAAAAAATCATGCATATTTTTTAAAATGGGAATATTTGATTCCAAAAATAATATTAATTAACACAATGCAAATAATTTTATCTTTTTAACAATTAAATTCATTTACGTAATTCATTGATTAATACAACTATACTATTAAATTTAATTAGAAAATCTAAGATATATCATGAAAAAAAATTGCACCTATTTTTTTTTTTTTTAAGACTTATGAATGTAATTTACGTCCGCACACAAATTCAAGATCATTATATTTGTATTTTTTTTTAATGTTGCGTAAGTTGACTATATAGGTATGTATTGCTAGAAATAGTTTCCAAATTCATGCACATTGATTTGCGTGCTTAAAGCATGATCACTAGTATATTTATATACAATTTAATTAACTTTACAAGTTAATATATAACCATTGTTGACTCAGCTACTATAGTCCCATATTTTGCAATTATATAATCTAATTTCAAAAGATCATCAACTTCCCCTAGTTCCTATTGTTGTCTATAAATTTGGTGCATTTAAAAAAAAATTATATCTTTTTTGCTTTAGCTATTTGAATTTCGCCAGGTTATGTCTTTTAAATATAGTCATGTTTTTATTTTTAACCGTTTAATAATGTTTTATATGGTCAAATCATCATATTGTATTCTCTTTATAATAGTATGATAGATTCTGATAACCTTTCGAGAAATTTAGTAATCAACTACCAAAATTGATCAATTTTATAACTAGTAAAAAAAAATGTATCTAGAAAAAAAAAGTATAAAAACAAATAATGAACAATTGCACATCATCAGGTATCAACTTCAAAAGTTGTAAACATCCATAAAGAATTCTAAAGAAACTCAACGAAAAGTAACAAAAATGATTTCACTGACAAGCAGGTGAAAAGTGTAGGTAACAACTTAATTTTGTTATTACTTTTCCAAGGGCAGCTGGTTTACCTCGCTTGCCTCAGAACACGGCGTCGTTTAAGAAGGGTGAGTTTGCGAGATTTAAAAATTTTGTGTGCGCGGTCTTTGGGAGAAAAAGGTTAAGTTAGGATTATGGCCTCTTTGTCCTAAATGCAACAATAGTCGGCGCGGCAAAATCCACAGCCTTGGTTTTCAAAGGATAAAGGGTCTTGTGGGACCCACAAAATTTATTTTCCTTTTTTTTTTTAAATTCAAATTAAAGGTTGATTAAATTTAAAGGGCAAAGTTAAGAGAATCTACTATATCTATGAGGGCACGGGGTATCTTTAGTTTAGTTTGAGTGATTAATGCCCTAGAATAATTTTTGAATTTTGAATAGTAGTACTAGTTAGTAACTAACATTAACCAATTTTTTATTCCATCCACAAAAAAAAAAAAAAAAAAAAAAAAAAAAAAAAAACATTAACCAATTTTCAACAAGACACCATTTTTTATTATAACCCATTTTCAAAGTCATGTCAATAGTTGTAGAAAAAAATCAGAAAAATGTATTAGATTTATTGCTTTTGCTTCAAGGTGGGTAATATCAAAGAATTTTTCATAATAAAGTAGTTTTGTTTCATTTGATTTTTTATTTTTATTTTTAAGAAATTATGGGAAATAAATTTCAACCATTTTTGTTATCAAAAATCACTGAAAATGAAAGTAATTAACTTTTGGGGTGTTTAACAATACAATCTAGACAAACAGGGATGGATCTACATGAACAAGAACTAAATTTATAGAATTGAAATGAATGAATCGAAAGTTACAAAATTGAATTGAATTTTTAAGCAAACTTCGAGAGTGTAATCTTTAATTTAGCCTCTCTTTTTTTGCTAGAAGGGGGCTTTGTTAGTTAATGATATGAGTTCAAATCAACCAAATAGTGTTGGAAAATGAAATGGGATCAAAATATTCTAAGATTCTGTATATTAAATATTTATTTACACATTGATTCTCGACAACTACCTTAAGTTTCAAAATGGTCTCTAACCTTTCAAATATTTCACTTTAATCCTTACACTTTTGATTGTGTATGAAAAAGTCCCCTACTATCAACAAGTGGATGGAAAAGTACGATGTAACAAAAACATTAAAATCAAGTACTTTCCCAATACATCTTTCTTAGATGCTCCATCACCAAATTCAAGGAGTTTTGCATGGAAAAGTATAGTGGCAGTCAGATTTGTCTTGGACAACGGATTGAGATGGCAAGTAGGAATCGGAAATAAAATTCGAATTTGCAAGACCAATGGCTTCCAACCCCACCATCATTCAAGGTGGTAACCTCGTGCTCCACAATGTCAACAATGGCCACAATGGATAACCTCATTGATCCAACTACAAGATCATGGTGAGTATCAATGATTGATCATGTATTCCTCCCACATGAAGTTAAGGTTATTAAATCCATCCCAGTGAGCAATAGAGCGGTGCAAGACATCCAAACTTGGGCATACACAAACATGGGTGAATATTCGGTAAAAAGTGCATATAAGATGATCCAAACTCAACAACTGAGATCTTCTCATGGCTAATCATCCAATTAATCACAGTGCAATAAAATTTGGAAAGCGATTTGGGCGGCCAAGGTATGTAATAAAATCAAAACTTTCATTTGGAGAGCTTGTAGAGATATACTGCCTACTAAAGCAAATCTAGCTAGAAGAAAAATTTTGTTTAATGCTGGATGTGAATGTTGTGAGGATAGGGTGGAGTCAATAGACCATATTTTGTTAAGTTGAACATATTCTGATAAGGTTTGGAAGTCCACATGCTTAAAGGAGATCATGTCTCATTGCACAAATCTTTGGCTGATCAAATTATGCAAAGGAAAAATGACCCAGAGATTGCAATATTTTTCACAAACAACTGGATGATTTGGAATAAGCGGAATGAGGCTTGTTACGGTACTCCACGTCTTGACCCCCCTTTTCCAGCTAGGTTTGCTACAACCCATGCTTTAGAATATTTGGAAGCTAATTATGGAAGCTTGTCTTGAGTAATTGTAAGATAGTCTTGTTTTTTCTTTGGCATTCCTTGGTGTAACTTTGCATATAGTTGCTGTTTTTGATAGGTGAAGAGAAAGCCCTGTAGCTAGTATAGTTTTTTTCTTTGGCATTCCTTAATGCTACCTTGCTTTTGTATAAATTTATTTTTTCTTTGAATAAAATTTTGCCGTTTATTCTCCAAAAACAGAAAAACAAAAAAAAAAGTACTATTATTGATGTGGAGCCCATATGGAAGAATATAGACAAAAAAAAAAAAAAAACACGCATGTTACACATGAATTTTAAGATTTTTATTTTTATTTATTTTTATCCAAAATATCTAGCCCAAAGATTGAGGTCTTGTTTGTTTTGTCATTCACTCTCAATTATCCTCACTCAAACTCATATCCCAATAGCTCACAACTCTAACTCAATAAAACCCATAACTCACTCTCACGCTCATTTGGCTGAAGATTTTCACAGCTATCTCAAATTCAAAAACCCACCTTTCTGTCACTCACTGAGTCCCACATAGCATTGATTGCACTGCAAAAACACTACAACGGCAACAGACTACTTGCATGTAATACCTCTCTCCTCTTCATGCCCTTCCCATAAAATCTCATCAGCTTCTCTCTCCATTCTCTCCATAAATCCTCTGTTATCTACAACTTCTCCTCACCCAAACCATAGACCTTCACATCTCCGAGAAGGCAGAACCTAGCAGCTTTAGGCACGTAAATAGATGGAGGGGGAGCGTTTGGGTCTCACCTGAAAATGGAATTGGTGAATGGAGCTTCGTTGGTGTTAGGCCTTGTGCTGATCGGTGGAACTGGAGCAAAATATTTTCAGATGGATTACAAGAATGCTTTTGGACCAGGTTATGCTTGTGTTGTGGGTTAGGGAGAAGGGAAAAGGGAAAGTGACGAAGAAGAGTATGGTTTGGTGGTTGGGAAAGTAATGAGGAAAAATATTTGTTGCTCACAAAAGCCTATTGTGATGGGACGAGACACTGCTGTGGGACCCATGTTTGTTGAAAATTTACAAAACTGCCATTAATAACTTAAAACTCTTAACTTGAAAACAACCTCACCGTGTTTCCAAAATTGCTCACCCATCACTCAAAATTATGAGATATCATCACTGAGTTAATGGTTTGGAAATTCATCCAAACAAGCATGCTACCTATGGACCCCACCGATTTTGGGTTATAAGTTAACAAAATTAGGATTTGTTAACTCAATTCAGGGAAATCCAAACAAGGCCTGATTTTCTTTGATGAAGGAACAACCATCTCTCAAACAACATAGTATTCAATATCTTAGCTATAATATTGTAAGATTTAGGGGCATTTGCAAGTTTTGGTACTTTTCCATCTCCATGCCTCAATTTCATTTCCACCCACCTTAAACTCAATAACTACCATAGTAGTCGGCTCTTATACTTTGACAACTTTTGTTTCTTTTAACCAACAAGTCTATAGATCACCTGCGAACACATATGTTTGATAGGATTTGTAAATTTGATGTCCTGTTATTCTTTTTCTCTAATAGTGGGTTCTTACAATGGCATACTTTGTATTGTAATGGGCATGCTTGTAATTATGTATTTCTGTAGAACCCTAGCATTGGGAAATTTTAGGATGGTGGAGGACACTCCTTCAACACCAACAATATTCCTACAAACAAAGTTGGTAGGAATTTTTTTTGGTTCATGTCGAGCCCATCAAATAGTGTATCCGTCTCAGATTGAGATGCACAAATTAAGTTTTGGTTCATAGAGAACACTTCAATAAGAGCATATTTGGCATTTGGCACACCAAACACCAAAAACAAAGCATTATGAGGTGTGCTAAATGTCTCAAAATTTTGAGACATGCTACAATACACTCTCAAATATGAGAGCGTATGGACAGAAATGCTATTTTGGTTTAATACATTTTTATTCTCTTTTCTCTCTCCTCTCTCATCTGTTTATTCTTTTCTCTTCTCTCTCCATCACTCTCCATCTCTTCCCTCTCAGTCCTCCCTGCTCAAGATCTTTCTCATCTTTGCTCAAGAGCTTTCGCCGCCTCACCTCACCATCAACCTCCACAGCCTTTGCCACCGAGCTCCACAGCCCTCGCCACTAACCTTCAGATCTCTTAATCGAGTCGTGGGTGTGAGATTTGGGATGGGTTTTGATGTGTGGGTTTTATGTCATTGATTGATCGGTTGGGTTAGGATTTTGGGCCGGTGGTGGTGTCGTGGTTGTGGCGGTGGTTGGTTGAGTTTTGGGCCGGCGATGTTTGTGGCTGTAGTGGGCGGCGGTGTTTGTGGCTGTAGTGGGCCGGCAGTGTTTGTTGAAGATTTTGAGCTTCTTTTTCTTTTTCTTTTCTCTTTTGTTGAGGTTTTTGGATTTGGAATTTGTTGAAGACCCAGTGATTATGATTGTAGTTTGTGAAGGTTGATTTGCCGTTGGTGGTGATTTGCCTTTGCCGTTGCCGTTGGTGGTTTGTGGAGGTTGATTGTGATTGTAGTTTAATGTGTTGGAATTTGTTTAATATTATTTAATGTGTTGGATATATTATTTTAATATATAGAATTGAAAAATAGAAGATGTGATAAATGATGAATTGTAAAATGGTGTGCTAAAATGATAAAGTAGGTTTTTGGTGTGTCAAAATGATATTTTTTATGAGAGAGTTGATGAGAATGCTCTAATCGTTAATGTCAATATTTTTGGGTAGGGATTTAAAATGAAAAATCTCTTAATTGGTTGTGTTTTTGTTTCACTGTTGATGATTTCCTCTCTTGCTGTTTTTTTTCCCTGCTACTTGGGCTCCATGTTAGTATCAGTGCTTATTTTAGTATGTTCGTTAGACACACACTTAAAAGTATAAGAACTAAATTGTAATATTTGAATGGTTAAAACCCATTTTGAAATATGAGATAAAAATTGAGAACTAAATGTGTAATAAGTACTTATCTTTTATAAGAGTACAATGAACTGAATGAAGTATATACTATGGGGCATAGACTTGTAGCTATATGCATAAATGGGTATAAAAAATTGTCCTAGGACTAGGTATATTGAATGAACTACGTTTGAAGTTACTTTTGTGTCTTTTACAATAGTGCAATGAGGAACTAAGGTCTAAGATGGAGGCATAGACTCAGCCATATGCATGGGGTTACTATCACTGGCCGAAAAAACAGAATATGCCATAAAATAATTGAATAACTCCAATAATTTTGCACGATCTAAGAAATTATTTATGTTTTTACCTTAAATTAGTTATATATATATATATATTATATGGATAATGCTAATATAACTACGACAGACCAATTCTTTTTTTCTTTTTCTTTTTTTGGAGAAAGGACAGACCAATTCATTTAGTAATAAAAAGATAAAACGACAACAGACCTATTCGTATAATCATCCAAATCAAGAGTCATAATATACATTATCTAGTGAAAAAATAAAAAACAAAAAGTCTTTTATCACAGATATTATTATCAAAATGATAGAAAACGATTGCACTAATTACTAAAACTCGTGCGGTTGAATATGCTTCTCTCCAATTGGTCTAAACTAAACTCAAGAGAGGCCAAATGACACCATGGTCGGTTTATTTATAAAATGTTTAAAATTGTAGAATTTAAACATTTTCTCTTGAACAATGTTGGATCACAACAATTTATATAATTTTCACCACAATTTGCTACGTAATAAGTTATGAATGATAAAAAAAGAATGTTAGGTCTATATCTCTACTACTCAAAATTTGCCACGTGATAAATTGTGATAAAAATTAGGCAAATTATTGTGGCTTTTAACATATTTATTTTCTCTCCGATTGGTTTAACTCAAGAGAGGCCCCAAATTCACACCAGCATCGTGTAACATTGAAAGAGACAACATATTTTACCTAAACCAAGTAGCCAACTTGGATATACATTAATACATATATAGCACTTGCCCCATTGAAGTTTGAAGCTGCCAAAAAGAAAATCAGATAGTAAAATCATTTGCCAATTAGTTAATTAATCATAATCTTTTCGAGCATGTAACCGGGTTGATGATTTATTAGTAATCCCAATTCCCAAATCCAAAGGCTGTTGTTGTTGTAGTGATTTTTACACAAGCTATGTCTATGGTCAATTTTCCTAGAAGAAACAAAACAAACACATTGCTCAATGGGTGAATTTTCTGCACTCAATCCCATCTGCCACGTGTAAAAAAACCAAATTTTAGCACACATAAAGAGAAAACTCCCAACTCCCATAATCGTAAATAATCATTCAAACTTGGCTTATTCTCTAACCCTTTTCTGATCCATTCAATTCTTTTATTTTTTTTTTGAACTCCCACCATAAATGCCAAATCGTATACTTATCAAACTTAACCACACGTTCACGTTATAGCTTTGAGTTTTTGATAGTACCAAGTTTGGATTGTGGGACCAGAGGATTTGCGTCAAGCAATGCAAAATTTAAAAAATGGTTACGTTAAATCGTTAATGCTCTTTAAGCCTGTTAATAAATCAGGAAAGTGTTGATATCATTGTCATGCGAAATATAAATTCTTTCACCAACCTTTATTTTTTTTATCATCCTAACGATAAAATGTTTCTAAAAAAATATAAGTTAACAGTTTTATATATTTCAAGTTCCAAAATCACGAATATAAATTAAGACTGTGTTTGAATACAGTTTATTTTACTGAAAACTGAAAATAATAAAAAAATAATTTTCAAATTACTGTTTATGCTAAAAACACTATTTATTTGCCTTAATGTACTGTTCATGTCTCATAAACAGTGCAAGAGGCGCTGTTAAAAAAAAATGGCAAAAAGAAAAACACTAAATGTGGATGTGGGATCCAAATAGTCACTAAGTTTAAAAAATGTAAATTTAACTATAGAACATCTTTGGTGCAATGGTCACTCCACAAGTATAAGTGCTTGTAAAGTATAGAAAGTAATGACCGGAGTTTAAGTTTTCAAGAATGAACTTTACACACATATACACTTAAATTAAGTTAGAATATAATTTCTATTTTGTATAATTAAAAAATGTGTAAATTTACAAAGTTGTTAGTTTTTTATTATTTCATTATGTGTCTTGAGGATAAAGGAGGAGAATGAATAAGGTCTATGATGCCTTTAGATGTTCTGCACCGTACACGCACTACACTGACTTAATTTTTAATGTAATATAATATAAAATAAATAATCTCAATTTTAAAAAGTTAATACTTAAAAAAAAAAAATATATATATATATATATATTAAAATAGACATAAATCTTTGCATGTATTAATACGAGTGGACACAAAAAATGGGGGGACCCACTTGCCGTTACACATCGCCGTCAACTGTCAAGGTTGGCCTAGTTGGCACTGCCTGCCTCACCAGTCATGAACATCAATCAGAGGTGTCAGCATCGTATAGCATCCATTTCCCGATGCATTTTACAAAACGTTATTTTCTCACGCTGTTAACTCACGGAGCCAAGTGTCCTTGATTACTACTGCTGCTGCATGGGGTGGGGGGGGACCGCGTGAAATAACGACGGCGTTTCGGCGTGCTGACGTAGTAACTCAGTTTTTGACGCCACGTATCCCGGATCGTGTCTCACAGATTTCGAACCTGCGGAACATATTTTTTTTGTATTACTATTACTCAATCTGTTGATTCTACTTCGAGGAGTACTTTATTAGTTTTTATTTTTATTTTTTGGGTAATAATTTATTAGTATTTTCTTATGAAAAAACTACTAGATCAAGTTGATCAATCAACTGTTTGAGTTAACAATTTACATAAGGCCAGGTTTCCAAGTTTTAGACATAAAAAAAATAAGGGTTCTATTCTCAGCAAAAATAAATAAAGGTTTTAATAACTTGGACATATATTAATAAGGACAAATTTTAGTTACAAAATTTGTTGTAATTTAAAACTACAACCTTATTTAATAAAATAAATATTATTACATATTTTGAAAATCTGACCATTGAATTGCATGTTCTTTATGTTCTTAATACACATGTTAAATTTTATGTCAATTAGATATTATTTACTATATGATTTATAAGCTCATATTTAATGTATAATTTTAAACTGCAAAAATTTGCAATTTAAAAAATTTATTGATGACACAATTATTGATCTTTAATTTTTTGAAAATTTTGCAAGTATAGAGAATATAAGAAAAAGATGTGATCTAATAGTGAATTTGTCAAAATTCACCTTCAATAAAAAAATATTGAATAAGGTCGTAACTTTAGGCTACAACCAATTATATAATTAAACTTTATCTTATTAGTAAACCATTTTAATAAATTTTTTTATAAAAAAAAATGAAAAAGGTGATTAAATTTTTTGTTTTCACAATTTTTTTTTAATTTTCTATAAAAGGTTTCTTAGGATGAATGATTAATGTATACCTTAAAATGGATGGTTAATCAAATCAATGACAATGCGTTAAGGGTTAAAAGTGATTAACAACTAATTAAAAACATGATTCTCAAAAGAATGGGAAAAAAAAAACTAAGAACATGAATCAAATAAAATAAAATTAGATAAACAAGATTGATAAAAGTAGTCCAATAACTAGTAGAAATTACTAAGGAACTACAATCACAAGAGAAAAATATACATGCATGAACAAGTTTGCTAGTGGAGAGTAGTTTCTTTTGCCGATAATGAGATCTCTATTTATATTTGAAACGTTTTTCGATTACCAATGATTGTTCGTTCTGCGTGTCTCTCTTTCTCTTGACTTGAGTGACACTTATTGCGGTGTTAAATGTTTTCGTAACTTCTTAAAAATGCATCATGCCACTTGTCTTCAATGTACGCACTATTACATGGATTAATATTGTCACATCTGCTTTCCTTGACTGTTTACACATTATTTTTGTGCTTTTATAGGTCTCATATCAATGTTGTCCTATTTGTTGTGTCCTTTAAAAAGTTAGGAAATTCTAAATTTATACAAAGACAATAGCAACAATAGTATACTCATCCGAAAATTAGTCATGTGCTCATAAAAATGCAAAATAAATTGTATAATTTGTTAAAGCATTCGTATCAAGTTTCTTCAAACTATTCTATTTTATAATCTCAAAACCTACTTTATCATTTATACTATACCATTTTACATCATTCTTAATATCTCAACTTTTATTTTCTTATTCTACTCATTAAAATAATATATCTATCCACTAAAAAATATTTTTTCCTTTTTTGTTTTTTTCCCAATTTCCCCTCCCACGCAAATACATCTTCCAGACTTTTCTTTACTTTTCACCTTTTTCTAGACTCCTCCACACACGCCTCCACTGCTCATAAGCTCACAAGCTCCCTCAACCTCTAGCACTGCGCCTCCACTGCCCAGTCACCACCACCGTGCCTCCACCATGCCCACCACGCCACCACTGCCCACCAAAATCCCACCGGAACAAAAAGCCATATTAAAAAAAAAAAAAAAAAACCCCAAATCAACCCCAATCAAAACCCAAACACCGCCACCATTAGATCAACACCAACACCGCCACCGCCGCCACTAGATCAACGTTTCCTCCATCGTTGATCAACCCATCATCGGCAAGAATCACAGCATCACAACAGGGGAAAAAAAAAACCCCAGATCAACCTCGATCAAAACCCAGACACCGCCGTTGCTAGATCAACACCGCCATTGCGGCCGCTAGATCAACGTTTCCTCCATTGTTGATCAACTTAGATCAACCCATCATCGGCGAGAATCACAGTATCACAATAGGGAGAAAAAAAAAAAAAAAAAAAAAAACCAGATCAACATTTCCTTCATTGTGATGTGTGATGTTGATGTTGGAAGGAGGATGGTGTTTGGGTCTGAAGAGAGGAGAGAGTAGATGAGAAAGAGAAGGAAGAGAGAGAAGAGAACAAAATTAATGAGAGAGAGGAGAGAGAAATACCAGGGAAAAGGAGAATAATTTTTTTTTTTTACAATACTGCTACAGTGCAATTCTAAAGGTAGAATTGCACTGTAGCAGTATTGCAACAAAATTTGCAATACTTGGGTTTTACAATCTTAGATGCCGAGTACTTTTGGGCTTGAAATGTCAAATTCTCCTTACATTTGGCATTTGCAATCCCCAGTGCTGATGCTCTTACTCAATGTTCACCTTATGGTTTCAAGTCTTATATAATCCATGAGGTATGAGTGCAGGTCTCTTAACTAATACATTAGATTACTCTAAAGAATTCCTTCTTATAATTATTATGCGTGTAAGATAACGAGATTTCATTCACCTAAAAATTCGTCAAATACTCTAAAAGACTTGAACATCCACATTAGAAATAAAGAAAAAAAAGTTTCTTTGTCTTTTTGGATAAATAATTTGTTTATTTGTCTTTATACAATCAGAAAGTTAATCATCGCATATAGGAAAAGCACGAGAATTAGAACGTGTTAATCAAAATATTCTTGTCCATTACAGTGGCTTTTAATTATTAAAATTTGTGTTTTTTAAAACTGAAGGACAACCGTAAAATTAGCTACAAAACTATTAACATGACAAAAAGGAAGAACAAACAGAGAAATGAGGTTTAAAATAATGCATGTTTGGTACGTGTTATTTAGTTTGTCACATTAAACATTGTGATGCAGTTGAACTAAGAACCCTTGAGTCATTTTCTAGAAATTGGCGTATCTTGATTCTTGGCTACAGTTTTTTATTATAATAAGTTAATAACAGTGATTTAACTATTTAACACACACATCAAAGCAAAGGGTATGCCTAATCTCTTACTTTAATGTAAGATTTAAGTCATAAAAGCAATTAAATTTGGTCGATTTGTATTGAGAATACGATAAAAGATGTGCCATGCAAGTCCAAAAGGTCTTTTTGTTTTACTAGGAGTTTAATAATTAAGCACACCAAAAGTGATCAAGGACCCTCAATTTCATAAGCTAGACAATAGAATTTTTTAAGCACAAGATAGACTATAGTTTTAAACATAAGGTTATGATAATTTTTTAAAGCCTTAGGAGCAAATCTAATACAGTAACCGTATTTGTAACTCTGCAGCCCCCGTGGTTGGCTTCTAGCTTTTAATATATTCCATGTTCACCCAAAAAAAAAAAAAAAAATCTAATACAGTAATACTACGCAAAACATACAAAAAAGGCGTTGTTTGTTGACCAGAGTAAAAGAGGACGATAGAGATAAGAGAGTAGAAACGGTACTTCGGTCTTTGTGTGTCAATGGACCAAGACCAATAGTTATTTTTTAATTATTCTTCTCAATTTTTTATATATAATATTTTGATAATACAATAAATAAACACTGGATCACTTGACATAGATCTTATTAATAAAATTTATAATGAGATCTATTATTCATGTTAGAATGAGTACACATTTATTGTACTCATAATATTCTATTACAATTTTTTTATAATTATTTCATTTATAGGATAGATGTATTTTCATTAAAAAAAGAAAGATATATTTTCCTTATAATAAAGAGAAATGTTCCTGTGAGTGAGAAAGCCCAATGCCACGTATTGGGCCTGGGGTCCAATTTGAGTATCATCGCTTGTCCGAAGAGGTAAAAGAGATCAGCGCTTAGTCCGTTTGGTGAAAATGCAATCAAGAAGGGACGAATGTTGCATCCGAAGACAACCTGGTTGGTCCGAAGAGGTTCCACTCATCGGATCACTGGAGAACTTGATCAAGTAGATATATTGAAGACCCCAACAACCCTCCCAGAAGATTTCACGGTAAGGAGTGAACTCTGGGCACACCTAAGGGTGAGAAGATCATGAAATATATTAAAGAAAAAGCTGCTACCATCGCATTTAATGCACTGCAGCAACTTTTCTGGCCGCATTTATGTGGAGAAGACACCTGAACAGTGCAACCTCAACCATTACCACTCACGGTAGACTAAAGCAAACTTCTGATGTGACTAGTACTCAAGTGGATGCTTAGATGAAGAACAAGTGTACGGTGAAGATGAGATGAAAGGTGTATATATAAAGGAAATAGGTCTCACAGAGAAGGGGGGAGAAAAAATTGTATTCATTGAAGTTTGTAAACTTTTATCCTCTTTGGATTCAAGAGGATCCCCACTGAATGCTAGTCTGAACATCATTTTGTTCATCGTTTGTCTGTTTGAATTGTTGCAAAATCCATTTCCAGCCCAGTTGTTCAACCCACTCTCTACAAATTTATTGTTGGGGGTTCATTGGGCTGAGTCTACAAAGTCCATACTTGGCCCATCAAAAATTGACCCCACAGTTCCCATAAAAAAAAAAGATGTGTTTTAACTCTTATGAATTTCATATAAAATTTGCCTGTTATGAGGAGGATGCATATATGATACATGAAATAACCCCCTATCAACAAATAAACCTTGAAAGACATAATATTAAATGATGTTATTTTAAAAAGTTAGATTTTCTAAACATAACCAATAATTTGAGACAACTTGAGTCATAATTCAATATGTATTAAGAGTTTTATTAACATGTGTCCTTAAAACATACGTTAGTAAACCATTTTAAGAAATTTTTTATGAAAAAAATAAAAAAAGTGACTAATTTTTTTTGAAAATTTTTTAGGTTTCTATAAAAAATTTCTTATAATGAATGATTACCTTAAAGGCATACATTAAATGGATCCATTTATTATTTTTTTTTAGAGCAGATCCTTTTATTAATTATTATTATTATATAACTTAAAATTTTAAAATAATACGATAATTAAGTTGTCAAATTTTTAATACTTCTCGTATAAGTTTTCCATTGATAAGATTTTTGTCTCTAATAAAATAATTATGAAATTTGTGGTGTGTTTCTACTTATAGATACTTGTTAGTTGTTACCCTCCATTACCATATCCAAGGACAAATAATTCAAACAATTTAAAGGTCCATTTGGTAATGTTGTTCTGGTAATGTTGTTTGTACTTTTTAGAAATATATGTGAGTAAAAAAATATATGAAAATATATGTAATATTATTTAAAAACTGAAAACATGTGTTTAAACACATGTATCAAACGAGTCCTAAGTTATCGTAAGCCTGCCACAATCAACTTCTCTTTGCAACATGTTTTCCTTCCCAATTAACTATGTTGCATTTTTACCGTAAAAAAGAAAAAGGAAAAGAAAGAAGCTACCCATCTATTGTGGGTGGGGATGCCCACAAGGGGTACACTAAAGTTGACTCCACAATAAACTTGAAAGTTGACTCTACAATAAGGTCGACTCCATGATGAATAAATTTAGACTAAGCACATTTATTTTAATTAATCATAACATATATTTAACCACTTTAATACCCCTTACAAGCTCACGTTAGAAAGAACTAGACAATTTGAGTTTTAATTCCTATAGGACGCCAATCAAAAAAAGCATCAACTTCTATAATATTCGCATTTTTATTTTTTACTAATTTTTTTTATTATGACTGTTGGACAATGACTACAGTAGTGCCCAATACACAATACACTGTGTCAAACTTCAATGATTTTATTATAGTTTACCCAAAAAAAATGATTTTATTATTATTTATTTAAATATCACAACATGAACCTTTTCATTTTAGAGAAATTGCAAGCAGCAAAAAAGTTTGAGAAAAGAAATTGTAATTTATGGAGTAAAAAAATGGAAAAATTAGATACTTTCTCACTTAAGTAATTTTTTTTTTAATTTATATATATAAGATAGAAATATTATTATAACTTAATTTAAGTGTATATGTGTGTAAAACCCTCTCTTAAACATTTAAATCACAGTTTTTGACCATCACACTAAGAGTACACGATGATCTCACTTATTTATAATATGTTGCTAGTATTAAATTCAAATATTAATTGAAAATTCTATTTATGCACGTTAGTTTTATTTATTTATTTATTAATTAATTAATTTATGCATGTTATGTTTCCTCTTGTGGGGCCAACAAGAAAGGATTTTTAGGCAATTATTGCGGATTGTTGAAATTCAAGCTAAATTCAATTAACAGTTACCCAAAACCAGACTCTTGATTTTAAACATTGGCCCTAGTTTGAAGTTTTTTGTTTTGTTATATCTCATTTAATGCAGCTGGGCCTTTCTTGTCTCCAAAGTTATAGACCTACAGCTAAGAGTGTGACCAATTAGTACGAAGTCTCTGACATGCCCATGGGTGAAAACAACTTGGGAACTTGTTTCTTCCTTTCAAAATGAATCAAATCTCGTAGCTTTAAATTAAGTAACAAATTTTTATACCCCTAGTTTCCTCATTTGGTTTATAAGCAAACTAGATGACAAAATTAGCTTGGAATTGAATTTTGTAGGTGTCACTCATTTCTCATAGCTCAATATTATGCCCACCGGGCCTGCTGGCATCGTGATACCCGGTCTCCATATGGCCTATCAACTCAAGAGTTCAATCCTCTGCATAAACACTTACCTAGCATAGCTCAATATTATGCCCAACTGTATTACATTAAGTGTTAACACATGCTTTGTATGGAACTGGTTTGTCATTGCATGGTGGAGTCCATTGGATTGTGATAGCAATGGTGGTCATGAAGATGATTTCATTCACAATTTTCATCATTTCAACTTATGGGATTTTGTGTTCATGTTCTTTCTGTAACTATGAGCATATCCTGATAAGATTTCAAGCTGTTCTCTTTATCCATTTTTATGTTTAAATCAAAATTTATGTCATTCTTTTTATGGCAATCTCATTTATTCATGGACAAGTCTAACTGGAAAATTGGAAATAGCCTAGACCATATCCAAGAAAATCATGAATATTAGTTGTGGCTTGGTTGAAATTGGTATTATGATCATTATTAGAAAGGAAATTGAGTGCAAATTTTGTCAAAAAAAAAAAAAAAAAAAAAATTGAGTGCAAATATACCAACATAAAGATAAAACAAAAAGGGGAAATAGAAAATAGTTATCAATTTAGCTTGGTTGAAGTTGGTACTATCTGAAGCTAACTTTTGAGTCTTTTTTAGTTTTTTTTCCCCACCTGAAAAGATGAATACTATACAAAGAAAAGTGTACTTCAAGATGAATAAACATTTTCATGGTCCAATGGGTCCTATCAATGATTCAATATCTTGGAAGGATTCCATTGGATCCACTTCTAATCATTTACATGCATGCCACCAACTTTTCTTACCAATACTGGAGCTTGCTTATTCCAATGAAATAGAAAATGGGATAAAGAGATAAAAGTGGTTTAAGACCCTAGCTAATTAAGCATATACGTGTAATAGCGTTGTCCTTTTTTTTATTTTTTTTTTTATTTTTTTTTATTTTTTATTTTTAAATAAACACAAATATTCAATTCATATTATCATCTATATTTGCACCTAAACACATGAGGCAATAGTGATTTGTATGAAAACAAGGTTAAAAATTCTTTTATATATATATATATATATATGACAAACTCATGAAATGTAAGATCCGTTTGGTTAGGTATTTTGGAGCTTAAAAGAGCATTTTTAAAACTCAAAACTCTATTTTGTAATTGCAATTACTCGTAACTTTTTTACAAACATTCATTTTAAATTCTAAACGCAACCATAATCTAAGAAAACATGATACAGATCATAGTTTCCTAATATTTTTTTGTTACTCTACTGGATTAAAAAGAAGAAGAAGAAGAAGTGAATACAATAAATCATTTAATACAGAATGGCTGATAAGGAACAATTGTTGGGTGGAACTAAGGACATGTGAAACCATTCATAGGTCACTTTCCTACCATGTCATACAAGCCCAGTGCAAGTTATCGCTTAATGATGACATTGTGGGCCTAATCTTTGTTGCACATGTGATTGTAAGTCTTCAATGACTATTACTCAATCAGTAGCACATTTTTTATCATTCTTCCATCGTATTTTTCTTTTCCTTTTTTAGTGCTTATGGTATTGACAACCAAAGACAAATGAATAAAGACACAATTATACAGACCCAGCAGAAGGTATTCTAAATTATGGGATATTTGTAATGTACTCCATAGACTTCAAGATTTTGTAATTTAATACCCTATTTTAATGTTAATATGCAATGTCTGACCCAACATCTAATTAATTAGTGTCAAAATTAATGATTGAGTGGGTTACTAACTTACTAACCATCCTAAACTATGAAAGCATTTGCAATGTGGCTCACTAATTTGGATACTAAAGTAGGTGGGTATAGTTAATTATTAATAGATTTGGTGTTGATTGCATTCATTCATTTATTTATTTTTTGTGTGGCAACCCTTAGGGAACAGCAAGCAATGCAATATTGATTTTTTTTTGGCTGTTCTGATTTTTGAGGTTATGTTTCTATGTCTACTAGAGATAAAATCCTTTCATGTTTGAAACTGCTTATTTTATTTTATTTTTTCTGGGTAAGTAACTGAAGATTTTATTAAAAAGGCCCAAAAGAGAACAAAGGCTGGTAGAAAAACCAGCCCATCATCATCCTCTGAAAGGACCCAAGAGGAGATGGATGACATGGGTTGGGTTCTTATTCCAAACAAAGAAAAGCCCAACGGGAAACATTATCGGCGGAAGAGTTACATAAATGGTGACATTGATTTGTACTACTGTACAAGTAGATCATCATAATCTACAGAACATTATAAAATGAACACTTTTTTTTTTAATTGACTTTTTTTTAATTATAAATTTTGTCACGAGTTTTTAACACCTACACTTTTTCATGTTATCATTCTAATACTAGTAGTTTGAACTTTCGATGTACTTAGTAGTTAAAAAATATATGTTACAGAAAGAAAATACTTTACAAATATGATTGAAATTATCTTTATAATTAATAATTAATGAGTCACTTAAAAATTTAATAGACTTTTATATAAAGTAAATTACCTATTGTAATACATACATATATTGAGCTACTTGGTAAATATACAGTATGCAGTGTGTTAGTTTTAATATATTAAAATACAAAAATATTTAGCTGATCAAAATATATTCATGATATATTGAACCTTAGTGGGTCCAATAGTTCAAGGCTGGAACCAAAATTTGGACCACAGTCTAATCCACGGACATTCTGGCCTTTTGCCCTTAATTTTTTAAAAATTTAGCAATATGCCCCTGTTTTGAAATTATATAGGTATATGCCCCTGTTTCGATACTCGATTACCATAAAATCGAGTTTCAACGCAAAACTCGATTGGTTTAAAATCGAGTTATGCCCGATCAAACTCAAAAAAAAAAAAAAAAAATTGCATAGAACTTGAGTTTCATGTAAATTTTTTTAAATTTTTTATAAGTTTTTTTACAAGTATGCAAATCAATTTCAGTGGCCCTATAGCAGCGTTTTTTCATCCCTATAGCGGCGTTTTTTCATCCCTATAGTGACGTTTTTATGGAAAATTTTTTTTACAAGTATGCATATCGGCCCTATAGCGGCGTTTTTCTGGAAATTTTTTTTTACAACTGTGCATATCAGTTCCAGAGGCCCTATAGCGGCGTTTTTTCATCCCTATAGTGGCGTTTTTCTGGAAATTTTTTTATAAGTATGAATATCAGTTTCAGTGGCCCTATAGCGGCGTTTTTTAGCCCTATAGTGACGTTTTTAAGCCCTATAGTGGCGTTTTGGTACTCGATTTACATTTACTCGAGTTTTATGCATTTTTTTTTTTTTTTTTTTTTTTAAAGTTTGATCGGGCATAACTCGATTTTAAACCAATCGAGTAATTTAAGTAACTCGATTTTAGGGTCATCGAGTATCGAAACAGGGGCACGAACCTATATAGTTTCGAAACATGAGTATATTGCCAATAAAAAAAAAAAAGGGGGTAAAATGCCAGAATGTCCGTCTAATCCGCTCCATTTAAGTTTAATTGAACTGTGCCCAATTGAATCTAAAAAAAAAAGAAAAAAAAAAAAACATGTGACCCAATTGGCATTATTCGATTTCAATGGATCTGTGAGGACTAACATTGGTCATAGGCTCATAGCAACAAAACCAAATTCGTGTGATTAGCCCAATCTTCTATTTTGGGTCAGGGTCTCTGGGCCTAATTGAATCCAACACTTCCTCATAAATGCCTTAAAATAAACGAGGATGTTTCTTTTTTTGCTTAAAAACGAGGATGTTTCTTAAATTAATATGATTGCTGCACATCCTTACAACAAATTTTTTTTTTTTTTTTTTCATTTTCCTCTTCGTATTTTTTTTCCCTGAAAGAATTAGAAGTGAAAATGTAATTGAAAAAAAAAAAGGCAACTACCTTGACAAAAGGAAAAGAGACACAAAATCTTTACAATTGTCTCTTAAAATAGGAGAGAATAATGTTTGATAGACCCGAGGAGAAAACATATCAACCTCACCAAAACTACAACAGAAATTCAAATATTCACTAGAGTGAAAAGAGTTTGTAAAATATTCTACGATTCTATCACCATCCTGGTACCATGCCTGATGCCTCCAAAGATTAGCCAAGTGAGTGGAACCAAATTAATAGAAACAAACAAAGCAAGTGAGTGCACCTTCTTGTATTCATTCTTCTCACTTGATTTGTGCCTGAACTATAATGTCAACAAAGTACAGCAATTACTATCACCATCAGTGATGCATCTTATTAACATCTCCTATATATATATATATATATATATATCTCCACTTTTACACACTTCATCGTTCATCACCACCCATTAATGCCTCACCTTATCAACTTATCCCCATCTTTCACCAGTTCACAATCTTCAATACCGACGGAAACCATTATCCAATTTTAATTCAGCCAAACAATTATATGGTCTATGAAATTTATGACAAAGTTCAGTTCAATTCATATTCTCTATTTGTAGTCAAAATTAATTATATTGAAGTCATAAATATCGAGCCTTCTTCATAATTGTTGAAGTTATAACACAAATTCTTCTTTTTATTTATTTATTTTTTTTTTTTTATACGAGATAGAATTTCTACTTTAGAGTAATTTAAGTGTATGTGTGTGAGAATCTCCCTTCTGGAAACTTGAATCCTGGCCCACACCTCACAAGTATTTATACTTGTGTTATAACCACATATATTTATTTACTCCATTAGAATTTTTTCAAAACATATTTTCTTTAGCTAGTAGAGTATATAATACAATATACAGCACAATCATATATCCTTATTAATAACTACCATAATTATCAAAATCTTTATTTAGAAAAAAAAAAGTAAAAAATAAAGAGGAGATCATATTTTGTTGAACTTTCCTTTTTTTTTTTTTTGGTTGAACTTTCCTTTGTTAAATAAGACAATATTCTGTATCAAAAAAAGAAAAAAAGAAAAAAAGAAGACAATATTCTATTTCATGATTAAGATTAAAGAAGTATGGTGCATAAAAGGAAGTGTGTCTGGTAAAATTCTTCCTCATTTGTAAAGTAATTTCTTAAAAATTTATTTTTAAAAGGCAATTGGGGGTAAGGGTTACATTGAATTAATTTCAAAATTTCCAAAACTAAATAAATATATACATGCAAATTCAAGTGATAATCCAATGGTAATGTCATATTTTGTGGTGCTCTATACCTATTGTTTGAATCCCACCACTTTCCCAAATTATTGACTATCTCAAAATTAAACGTATTTCTTGATAGTTTAGAGCCAGAATTAAACCTATAAACCACAATCATAGTTCATCTTTTCATTTTTTAATAATAGTAGTAGCCTGTCTGGCTACCACCAAGATTAATGCTATTTAAATTATGGCCTGCATCAACTCAACACACCTTGGAACTTTTATTTTATTTTTCGTTTTTCTATGCACTCATGTTGGAGGTTGATTCCCAACTAACCTTACCTTGGGCAAGCTACAAATAAATTGTTAAAGAAAAAAGAAAAAAAGAAAAGAAAACAACATATGAGATTATATATATATATGTAGGGTCCGAATTCGTGGTCCAGGCCCAAAAGATCAGGATGATGAGCCCAACGAACTCAGAACAATAAATTTGTAGAGAGTGGGTGAAAAAGCTAGGCTGGTTGTAAATCTAGCAACGGTCAAATGACATAAAAACACGCTTAAAAATTAAATAAACTCAAGTCCGAAGAGGCTTGTTATTGATTGAAAGGTGAATACAATTCTTAGAGTTCTCTCCCAGATTTTTTCTCATCCTCTCCTCTTTAGAGGCCTATTACATTTATATATCTTTCTTCTCCTTCATCTTCACCGTCCACCTGTTTTTCATCTAAGCCTTCACTTGAGTACATGTCATATCAGATATCTGCTTTAGTTCTCTATGAGTGGTGGTAGCTGAGATTGCACTGTTTAGGGGTCTTCTCCACATAAATGCGGCTAGGAAAGTTGCTGCAGTGCATTAAATGCGGTGGTAGCAGCTTTTCCTTTTAGATATTTTTCCGTTCTTATTATCTCCAGGCATGCCCAAAGCTTGTCCTTGTCATTGAAGTTGTTGGAAAGATCAATCAAACTTTCCGTATACTTGCTTGATCGAGTTCCCTTGGTGTCAGAGGAGAATGACCTCTTCGGATCATTAGGGTTCTCTTCGGACTATCTTCCTTATTTGTTTCCAGATATATTTTTTCTCTCTGGACTCCTTCCTAACCATTTTCTTCTCTTCGGGTATAGTGATATTCAAATTGGGTCTTAGGCCCAACACGTGATGTTGGGCTTTTACCCCCACAATAGCCCCTTAAAATTTTGATTTTTCCCTCGCATCCGAGGAGAAAAAAGAGGATTTTGATTTACTGTGAAATAAAAAATTTAAAAACCAGAAATATCTGAGTTTACACGTGTATGAGCATCGGTCTGGGCGCTTCATCATTGCTACTGCCATTTCCATATTTCCAAGGCACCATTAATTACTCTAGGCAGCGCCTTGTCTTTAGAATCCAATGGTGGGCTATTGATCCAACGATCGTGATTTTTCCTCCAAATTTGGGCGGGATAACTCCTACCCTTTCATCTGTCCCTATATAAAGTCTTAAAGGCAGTTATTTCTCCTTTACAGATTTTCAGATTTCCAGCGAACTCAAGCACTTACACCCATCAAGCTCTTCCAGTCATCAACTCTCACTCTCTTCAGAATCTGCAAGAATCTCTCCACAAGTTCGAAGATCATCTCCGATTTAGTTTGCGTAAGTTCTCCTTTACTCAAGCCTTTCATCCTCTCGTCGGCTAATCTCTTTGGCCACCGGCTAGTCACTCTCCTTCTTTGTTTTAATTGAGATGGGTAGATTCCAGTATTTGGTGGATGGCCCCGCCCAGATGGAGGAATTTAGGGCAACATATCGCATTCCTCAAGATGTGGGTTTGAGATATTGTCCACCGGAAAAGCTTCTAACAGATCGTGAGGTGGGCGAGGTTATCATCCCCATTATCGCCTTCCTAGAAGGGGGAATGACCATCCCTATGGGCACCGTTACTAGAGATTATCTCCGAAACCATAGGCTTAGCCCTGACCAGTGTGCGCCTAACATATTTAGAATTTTAGGAGCAGTTGATAATTTAAACCGTCATCTGGGATTGGGACTCACCTGGCTTGATGTGGTACATATGTACGAATGTCGTAGCCAAAAAGGAGCAGGATACTATCTCAGATCCTGATCTGAAGTCGTTAGGCTGGTCTCCTGTCTTCCCAAATCTAACAAAGGGATGAAAGACGACTATTTGATCATCTCGGGCGCGTGGCATGACGGACTTCATTGCCCAACCCAACCAAGAGAGCCAGGTGGGACATCCTAGATTTAGGTTTCCTAACAGCAGATTCAGGATCTCTATTTTTTAATAATTCGGTCTCCTCTTTGTGTCATTATTTTCAAGTTTTTGACTAAGTTTTATTGTAATGTCCGCAGATAAAGTGCACATTTCTCCTTGGCTCAGCCTTACAAACGTCGTCGCGCTCAATTACCTCCTCCGATCACAAATTTTTGTAAGTGGAGACGGGCAACTCCGGGTTGTGCACCTCATTATCGGTTATACATCGAAATCAATTCAGCTAATCGGCAATGCGATAACACGGGGAAATCGTCGCATCAACCACATAGACGTTGCTCGGAAAGACTTTCTAGCGCCGTTTGATCTTGCTCCCGTACCGCATCCAAATCCGCAGGGTATACCCTTGCTCGTCCAACCCATTCGACAAGCTCCCCTAGAACCAATAGCAGTAGGTGAAAGAGTTGCCTCTTCAACCCCTTCACTTGACGAGCAGATTGATAAGTTCAAGTTCGAAGGCGAAGTTTCAGAAGAGGTTCAGGTGGTAGGCGCCGAGGAAGAGATTGACAGGCAATCTAGTGTTTTCCCAGAAAGAGTAGACATACCAGATTCTTCTAAAGAAGATATGGAAAGCCTGAAAGACCTGATGAAGAATGGGGGCAGAAAAACTGGGCCTAAAGAGACTGGAACGTCTCAACCAACAACCACTCTTCCTCCACCACCACCTCAGGTTGCCTCGGATCTTGGCTTAAAGCCACTGCCAGATTTGAAGAAGAAAAGGCCTCTAACTGATACTGAAGAAAAAGAGGTGGCGCCTCCGAAGGGAGCTAAGCAATAAAAAGTGGTCAAAGACCCTCGGAGCAAGAGGGCTTCGTCTACAAAGAGCCGAGACGAGGCTCATGCAGCAGATGTGCGCCAAGGAGCTCGTATCTGGTCTCCTAAGCTGGCGCTAGATGGTGCCCCCATCCCTTGGGAGGCTTCCCTTAGAAGTTATGGAGGGGGGAAAGTAGGTCTCATTGCTGAGGCGTTGGAGCAACTACTGCTCTTCCTAAAAGACATGGAGGCATATAGGCGTTTCAACCAATATGAACTCTTCTTATCCCTTAAAAGGGATTTAGCTATGGTAAATGGATTGATCTGATTCCTTAACCTTAAGATGTTGGTCTTTCTATTCGCCTTTCTTCCTCGCTTTATATTGAAATTTTTCATTCTGTCATGCAGATTACTCAGCAAGTGTACGTAGCTGAGGAGTGGAATAAGAAGACTCATACTGAAGCCCAAGTGGTGGCCTACTCGCGGTCTGAGGCAGAAAAATCATTGGGCAATCTGAAGGAAGAGTACACCCGCTTGTCCGAGCAAATTAAATAGGTGACCAAAGAGAAGAACAGTCTGGATGCAGGCCTCAAAAATGTCGAGAGGCAGGCCGAAGACCAACGCCAGCAGTTGTACACAACTGAGATTAACTTGGCAACAGAGAGAGAGCTAGTGAAGGGTCTTCGGGCTGAGTTTCAGAAAGCCAGAGAGTCTGCCAAGTTGGCTGAAAATGATGCTCAACTGGCCAAGGAGGCGCTTGAGGCTGAAAAACGGGCGGCCTACACACTGGGGGTGACAGAGACTCAAGCCAGGCTTATTGAGGAGTTTGCACAGGTCTGCAGAGAGGACTGTAGTATGACATGGGATAAAGGCCTTGATGCCGCTAGGGTCCTTCCAGAATCTGCCCTGAGGCAGCCTGGGAGTGTTTACTACCATCCAGACATTTGTGAACTCCCAGTAGTGTCGGAACAGCCCCTAGTCAGTCAGGCTCCTCCTGCCCCTACTGATGCAACTCAAGAGCTCAGTCAGGCTGGTGTCACAAGCAAGCCATTCGAGAATGTTCGAAGTTCAGACGCTGTAGCTGCTTAACTTGGCCAAACAGTTGACTCCTCGGTCGCCCAGAAGGAAGACTAGATATTTAGGGGTTTCCATTTTTTTTTACTTGTATTAGTTGGGTTTTTTTTTTTTTTAAAGGACTGTAAGCTCTTTTTTGATCAATGAAATCGTTTCTCTTTTATCTTTAATGCCCTCGTGGTACACGTTGTGATTCATCATCACTACAAACATCAATAACTTGTAGACTTAATCACCATATCGTGCTGATGATGCGAATAGCCTAAATTAATACTGCAAAAAGCAGTTTATGTAAGAATTACCAATAAACAATGAGAGCAATTACTCTGTCATGCATAGAGAATGTTGCTTCCCATTGATTCTGACTTACACACGACTAGGTAGGCCTATCATAAGTTACGGTTTACTTAAACGCATCCGAGAATTTCAAGCGTGATTCATTTTAAACCTAAGCATTAATAACAACCAGGTAGAGGTGTTAACTAACCCAAATCATCTGGTCCGAGGACTACAGGCATGATTGGATTTAAGTTTAAACACTTAGGAGAATAGTAAACGAGTGTCAACTAACCCAAATCATCTGGTCTGAGAACTACAGACATGATTGGATTTAAGTTTAAACACTTAAGGGGAATAGTAAACGAGTGTCAACTAACCCAAATCATCTGGTCCGAGGACTACAGACATGATTGGATTTAAGTTTAAACACTTAAGGAGATAGTAAACGAGTGTTAACTAACCCAAATCATCTGGTTCGAGGACTACAGGCATGATTGGATTTAAGTTTAAACACTTAAGAGAATAGTAAATGAGTGTTAACTAACCCAAATCATCTGGTCCGAGGACTATAGGCATGATTGGATTTAAATTTAAACACTTAAGAGAATAGTAAACGAGTGTTAACTAACCCGAATCATCTGGTCCAAGGACTACAGGAATGATTGGATTTAAGTTTAAACACTTAAGAGAATAGTAAACGAGTGTTAACTAATCTAAATCATCTGGTCCAAGGACTACATGCATGATTGGATTTAAGTTTAAACACTTAGGAGAATTCTTAATATAACGAAATGGCATATTTGATTGAAGCGAAGACTCGTTTAATAATAATACATTTTAAGATTATTTACATTCCAAGGCTGTGGTATTACATGACTATCTAGGTCTTCTAAGAAATATGCCCCAATACCAGCCCTTGAGGTAATACGGTATGGTCCTTCCTAGTTCGGTCCTAGTTTTCCCCAAGCTGGGTTCTTTGCATTGCCCACCACTTTCTTTAACACCAAATCACCAGGCTCTAGAGGCCTTAGCTTTACGTTGGCATTATAGCCCTGCTTGAGTTTTTGCTGGTAATGCGCCAATTGGACTATTGCGTTTTCCCTTCTTTCCTCAATTAAGTCCAGACTCTTCTCTAGTTGCTCATTGTTGCCGGTCGGACAAAACGAACTAGTTCTCAATGTTGGGAACCTAGTCTCCAATAGTATGACAGCTTCAGCCCCATAGGTCATTGAAAAGGGGATTTCTCCGGTAGACCGACGAGGTGTAGTTCTGTACGCCCAAAGTACGTGTGGTAATTCTTCTACCTATTTACCCTTCGCGTCGTCTAGTATTTTCTTTAATCCATTAACTATGACTTTGTTAATAGCTTTTGCTTGCCCATTTCCCTGGGGATAAGTTGGGGTGGAGTACCTGTTTGTGATTCCCAGCTCGCTACAATAATTCCTAAATGCTTTACTATCAAACTGAAGGCCATTGTCCGAGATGAGAGTGTGAGGGATCCCAAACCGAGTGATGATACTTTTCCAAACAAATTTCTTTACATCCACGTCCCTGATGTTAGTTAGAGGTTCAGCTTCAACCCATTTGGTGAAATAGTCTGTGTCGACCATAAGATACTTCCTATTTCCTGCAGCCTTAGGGAAGGGGCCCACAATATCCAATCCCCACTGAGCGAAAGGCCATGGAATGGATAGTGGATTAAGGGTTCCACCTGGTTGGTGTATGTTTGGCGCAAATCGTTGGCACTGGTCGCACTTTCTAACATATTCGTGGGCTTCTTTCTGCATATTTGGCCACGAATAACCTTGTGTAAGGGCTCGGTGAGCTAAAGATCTACCTCCAATATGGCTCCCACAGATTCCTTTATGTAACTCTTCTAGTAGTAGCTCAGTTGTTTTAGGGTACAAGCATAATAAGTATGGTCCTGAATAGGAGTGTTTATACAGTTTCTGGTCCTCGGATAGCCAGAATCTAGTTGCCTTCCTCCGAACTTTATCAGCTTCCACCTTTCCTTCGGGTAAGATATCGTCCTTCAAGAATTTAATTATGGGATCCATCCAACTGAGTTCGGCCCTGATTTGATGAACTTGGACTACTTCTCTTCTTGCCTCCGCAGGCCTATGTAGGTCCTCGACGAGGATAACTCTTGGTAAATCTTATGCCGAGGAGGTAGCAAGCGTGGCCAAAGAATCAGCATGTGTATTACTACTTCTGGGGACGTGCAGCAAATTAAAAGACTCAAACTCCGACTGCAAAGTCTTAATTTGACTCAAGTACCCCTGCATTCTTTCATCTTTCGCCTCATACTTATCTTGCACTTGACCCACGACTAATCTTGAGTCCGAGAACACTTTTACTGCCTTTCCTCCCATTCTTCAAACCATAGTTATTCCCATCAGTAGAGCTTCATACTCTGCCTCATTGTTTGTTGCCGAAAAGTCCAGCCTTAACGATTTTTCAATGATGATTTTCTCAGGAGATATCAGCACTAGCCCCACTCTGGAACCTTTCCGATTCGATGCGCCGTCCACATACACTTCCTAGTGTAAGGGGCCTTGTTGGGAAATCATGCCAACCGATTTCTCATCCATATTGGATGTTGGCATTACTTCTTCTAACTGGGGCTCCGTGAACTTGGCCACCAAATCTGCAAGGATCTGGCCTTTAACTGATGTGCGAGGCATGTATTTGATATCAAAGGCCCCTAAGATCGTCCCCCACTTAGCAATCCTTCCAGTGTAGTCAGCGCTTTGGAGTATAGCTTTGAGTGGGAGATGGGTGAGAACAATAACTGTATGGGCTTGAAAATAATGAGGTAGCTTCTGTGTACCAAGCACCACAGCCAGAATAGCCTTCTCCAATGGCAAAATAACGGACCTCGGCTTCATGCAGCGACTTACTTACATAATAAACTGGCCTTTGCAAGCCACAATCTGCTCGTATTAACACCAAGCTTACAGCATTAGGAACTACAGCAATGTAAGCAAACAAGACTTCATCTGGCTCAGGATTGGACATGATTGGAGGCCGAGCTAGGTAGTCCTTAAGTTGCTGAAAAGCCACAGCACATTCCTCAGTCCACTCAAATTCCTTCCACTTGTTGATCAATGAGAAGAAATGTCTACACCTATCTGCTGATCGGGAAATGAACCTGTTCAGGGTAGCAGTCATTCCAGTCAGTTTCTGAACCTCCTTGGGGTTCCGAGGAGCTCGTAAGTTGCTGATAGCTTTTATCTGATCGGGGTTAACTTCAATTCCCCCGTGAGTCACCATGTACCCCAAAAACTTGCTTGAGCTTACACCAAATGAACACTTGGATGCGTTTAAACGCAATTTGTGTTTCCTGAGGATTTCAAAAATTTCCCTAAGATCCCCAATGTGCCCAATTATGATCTTGCTTTTCACTACCATGTTGTCGATATAAACTTTCATATTTTTACCCAACTGTGGTTCAAACATTCTAGTCATCATCTTTTGATAGGTGGCTCCTGTTTTCTTCAGGCTAAACGGCATGACCTTGTAGTGGTAATTCCCAGTGGGGGTGACGAAAGCTGTTTTTTCCTAATCATCCAAAGCCAATGGTATCTGATGATACCCTTGAAAAGCGTCTAGGAAACTCATCCGAGGATGGCCAACAGTAGCATCAACTAGTTGATCGATCTTTGGCATAGGAAACGGATCCTTTGGACAAGCTCGATTTAAGTCTGTGAAATCCATACATACTCGCCATTTTTTGCTTTTCTTCTTCACCACTACTGTGTTAGCCAACCATTTAGGATAAAATATTTCCTTAATCGCTACAGCCCGTTTGAGTTTTATCACCTCTTCCTTAACAGCATCTGTGTGTTCTCTTGATGGATGTCGGAGCGGTTGTTTTTTAGGGATGATGGCTGGGTTAACGTTCAGATGATGGCAAATGAACTCTGGGTTTACTCCTGGAGCCTCTGCGAGATCCCATGCAAATACGTCGATGTTGGTCCTGAGAAACCCTATCAGTTCGTCCTTCTTTTGAGGAGGGAGCATAGATTCGACTTGAAAGAACTTCCTTGGATCATCATCGATGACTACCTTCATCAGGCTTTCACACTCCGCTCCTTCGGCTGAGGCTTCGGTGTCCAGCACCGGGGATTTTAACTGCTATAAGTCCCCCTCGTTATGGGCCGAGGACTCAACTTCAGGCTTATGCTGGATCGCTGCCACCAGACATTGTCTGGCTATAGATTGATCTTCTAAGATCTCCCTGACTTGTCCCTTGGATGGCTATTTGATCTTCTGATGAAGAGTGGAGGATACAGCCCCCAGTGTATGGAGCCAAGACCTGGCTACGATCGCAGTGTAGGGTGAGTAAGCGTCTACCACTATAAAATCTACTTCCACGGTTTCAGAACTAGTCTGCACGGGTAGCCTGATTTAGCCTCTTGGTATAACCACTTTCCCATCAAAACTCACCAAGGGAGAACTATAGGGTATCAGGTCTTTAGGCGTCAAGTTTAGCCCATTGTAAAGGTCAGGGTACATTATTTCTGCGCCGTTGCCTTGATCCACCATCACCCTCTTGACGTCATGCCCCCTATCTTGAGAGTGATCACCAAAGCATCATCATGAGGTTGGATAGTTCCGATTTTGTCTGCGTCTGAGAATCCCAACACCGGCTGAAACTCCATCCTGGTCCTCTTCGGTTCTCTGTTAACATTTTTCGAGGGCAGCCGAGCAACTGATAGCACTCTGGATGGACAAGACCCTGTTCTTCCTGGTGCAGGAAAGATAACATTTATTGTGCCAAGAGGGGGGTTTTGAGGAGTCATCCCTTCGAGATCCTGCGTTTGCCTGGTTGCCTTGACCAGAGGTATGATGCAAGAGCTATTTTAACTTGCCTTCGCTGACGAGTTGGTCCAAATGGTCCCACAAACTCTTACAATCCTTCGTAGTATGTCCATGATCTTGGTGATATTGGCAGTAGAGGTTATGGTTGCGCCTTTCAGGGTTTCCAACCATCTTGTTCGGTCTCTTGAAGAAAGGCTCGTTCTTGATCCTCTCTAGAACTTGATGTACAGGCTCTCGGAACACAGCATTAACTATCTGAAGGCTTGCCGAACCTTGTTGTCCGACCCAGTCCTTCCGCGACCTGTTGTGTCCTTGCCTATCCAACCTGTAATCCCTCCTCTCTTGAGGGATAACATTATCTTTTCCTTTGCCCTGCTGCTAGTCTTCTTCGACTCTTTTATACTTGTCAATCCTGTCCATCAGTTGGCGTACACAGGTAACAGGCTTGCCTGTCAGAGACTTCCTCAAGTCGTGTTCAGTGGGAAGGCTGAGCTTAAAAGAGCTGATGGCCACCAGGTCGCAATCATCCTCCATTTCGTTGTACATTTCCCAGAATATGTTCGAGTACGACTTCAAAGTCACGCCCTCTCGCATGCTTACGGACAATAAGGAGGTCAAAGACTGCGGAACCCTGCGACATGTGACAAAACGGGATCCAAATGCTTGAGTGAGCTCCTGAAAAGAACTTATAGAATCCGTTTTCAGGCTATCAAACCACCTCATAGCGATCGGTCCTAAACTGGACGGGAAAACCTTGCACATTAAGGCTTCATTTCTGGAATGAAAGGCCATCCTCTGGTTGAAGTGACTCACGTGTTCCACGGGGTCTGTCTGGCCGTTATAAGTGGTAAACGTCGGCTGGTGAAAATGTCGAGGAAGCCTTACATTCTCGATGTTACTTGTAAAAGGGGACCTGAAAATTTGATTCAATGCCTTGCTCATAGCATCGTTCCCCATGCCTCCATGTAACGGGCTTCGAGGCTGCCTCTCATGACGGTGCACTTCTTCATAGGAAAAAGACTCACTGACCGGTGTTCGAGATTTCTGCTTGTAAGTGACGTCTGGTTCGTCATCAGAATCTTCATCAGAATACGAAGAAACCCTTTTCCTCTTTGCATGGCGCAGCTCTCTTTTCAGCTTTTCAATTTCCAGTTGCATGCTCTAGTTTTTCTCTGCATGGGTCATACGACTTCCTCTATGTGACTGACCTCGATCATCATGTACGGTGTGTACACTACCCTTACGATCCTGTCTCCGTTCCAAATTGAGGAAATGATCAATATGCTGAGATGCCCTAGACTCTGCTGGTCGTTGCCCTGGTTCAACCATTATGGGGCGTTGCCTCCACTTTAGCTCAAGCTTTCCCCACAGACGGCGCCAATTGTAGGGTCCAAATTTCGTGGTCCAGGCCCAAAAGATCAGGATGATGAGCCCAACGAACCCAGAACAATGAATTTGTAGAGAGTGGGTGAAAAAGCTAGGCTGGTTGTGAATCTAGCAACGTTCAAATGACATAAAAACACACTTAAAAATTAAATAAACTTAAGTCCGAAGAGACTTGTTATTGATTGAAAGGTGAATACAATTCTTAGAGTTCTCTCCCAAATTTTTTCTCCTCCCTTCCTCTTTAGAGGCTTATTACATTTATATATCCTTCTTTTCCTTCATCTTCACCGTCCACTTGTTTTTCATCTAAGCCTTCACTTAAGTACGTGCTATATCAGATATCTGCTTTAGTTCTCCATGAGTGGTGGTAGCTCAGATTGTACTGTTCAAGGATCTTCTTCACATAAATACGATCAGGAAAGTTGCTACAGTGCATTAAATGCGGTGTTAGCAGCTTTTCCTTTTAGATATTTTTCTGTTCTTATCATCTCCAGGCATGCCCAAAGCTTGTCATTGTCATTGAAGTTGTTGGAAAGATCAATCAAACTTTCCATATACTTGTTTGATCGAGTTCCCTTGGTGTCCGAGGAGAATGACCTCTTCGGATCACTAGGATTCTCCTCGGACTATCTTCCTTGTTAATTTTCAGGTATATTTCTTCCTTCTGGACTCCTTCCTAACCATTTTCTTCTCTTCGGACATAGTGATATTCGAATTGGGCCTTAGGCCCAACACGTGATGTTGAGCTTTTACCCCACAATATATATATATATATATATTTTATTAGAAGGCTAATTATAATATTTTACTTATCCAGTAATGAATATGATGATTTTATGTGTTTGTATAAGCCTAGCATTGCGGGTAGCATTCAATAGGCCATGTATTTAGGGGAGGAATAAGATTTATGGCTAACATATAAAAAATTCCTTTTTTTTGAAACAACATATAAAAATTCTTATTCTTCAGTCAAGGCGGGACATTTTATTTTTTTATTTTTAATTCTACAACTGCACTTTTATTCAATTTATATTCTTAAAAAAGCTGATACATTATTCACAAAAACTTAAATTATTAATAAATAATGAATTTAATTATTTAATTTAATAGTAATCAATTGCCCCAAAACTTAAGCAATGAAGAAAGGATAGAATCATTAAATTTAACAAAAAGAGCCGAGAAAATTCCATACAAAGTTACAAACACTGTTCATTTCCATGTTTTTATAAGTAGCAGCCCGACCAATTGTAATAGCTTTTCAACCTCTACATTTTCTTCGATCAATAAATTTTTTTTTGGTCAATAATTGATTCCCTTTGATGAATTTCTGTCTCCTTAGGTGAGTCCATGTCATCATTCTCTCTCTATTTAATTTTTTTTTCAATGGATTCTTTTCATCTATATATATATAAAAAACCGAAACTTTTGAAGCTCTCACAATTTTCCACATCATCACTATTTTCTTTTTCTTTTTATTTTTGATTCTTTTTATTTTAGGTTTTATATCTTATAACAATAATATTGAAAAACGTATACAAACTTGGAGGCTTATTTAAGAGCTCCATAAAATTTGATGGACAAGAAAATATATTCTAAAATAAGCCCTAATTAATACCTAACCATAATAGAAACCAAATTTGACCTAAAAAAATATTAAAAGAGTCTAAAAACAAGGAAATAAATCACCTAGACCTAAAATAACGTTTTTTGCATAAAAATACCAAAATCTGTTCTCTCCTTAAAACCCTAGCAATTACCATCTCAAAACCCTAAACTCAACTTTACTTTAAGATTAAAAAAATAAGAAGGAGAGAGACTCACGTAAAAAAAAAAAAAAAAAAAAAAAAAAAAAAAAAACGTAGGTTTTGTCTTTTTTTATTTACTTTCATATGTGCTTGAAATTTTCATTCTATCTTATTATTTTATTATGTTTAGAATTGATTTTCTTATAAGTATTTGGGTTAATCTCTATATTTTGGTAGTGTTTTTATGGGTTTGGTTTTTGGGTTGAAATTCTAATAATTATTTTATATTGTATATGGCAGATAAAGCATCTCTATTTTTTGGAGAAAAATCAAAGCTGCAACCTATGTCTTCCAGCCCAAGGTGTGGTAAATTTTTATATGTTCTTACTTTATTGAGAATTTTTATTTGGGTTCATGTGATTTTTTGTTTTTTTATTAAAGCTTTGATTTTTAGTTGATTAATTATTTGTTTGGATTAATTTCAATTAATTATTTGTTTGGATTCAACGTAAAAGATAATGGAATTAGGTGTTATAAATTTAATAATGTTCCATGTTTTGAATTGTTTATATTATTTAGACTCCTAGTAGGATTCTCTCTTCTCTCCTTAAAACCTTAGCAATTACCATCTCAAAACCCTAAACTTAACTTCACTTTAAAATTAAAAAAATAAGAAGGAGAGAGACTCAACTAAAAAAAAAAAAAAAAAAAGTAGGTTTTGTCTTTTTTATTTGCTTTCATATGTGCCTGAAATTTTTATTCTATCTTATTGTTTTGTTATGTTTAGAATTTATTTTCTTCTAAGTATTTGGGTTAATCTCTATATTTTGATAGTGTTTTTGTGGGTTTGGTTTTTGGGTTGAAATTTCTAATAATTATTTTATATTGTATACAGCAGATGAAGTATTTCTATTTTTTGGAGAAAAATCAAAATTGCAACCTATGTCTTCCAACCCAAGGTGTGGTAAATTTTTATTAGGTATATTATATATGAATTTTTTGAATTTGAAGGATTTTGTTTGGTTTTGAAGTAGAACTTGGAGATTCTATAAAATTTGGAAGGTTTAAGTTTTGGGGTTTTTGGTATTTACGTCTTAGTAGGTTGATCTTAATTCTTTACCTTATATGTTTTTTCTTTATTGAGAATTTTTATTTTGGGTTCATGTGATTTTTTGTTTTCTTAATTAAGGCTTTGATTTTTGGTTGATTAATTATTTGTTTGGATTAATTTCAATTAATTATTTGTTTGGATTCAACGTAAAAGATAATGGAATTATGTGTTATAAATTTGATAATGTTCCATGTTTTGAATTATTTATAATGTTATTAATACGACTAAATAAGATTTGTTTTTATCTTTATAGTTTATATCAGTTTTGAGTGTGTGTGTATATATAACTTTTGGGAATTCTGCTTTATTAATTTAAGAATTGTAAATTACTTTGTAGGTTTTAGTAACTATGTACCAGCAGTGAGACATTGACAATATAAGCATATATATATGGTATTAACAGTTTATAAAAATCTTTCTTACAATCCAATAACATTCTACGTTAGACAACACTTCTAAACTAATGAAAAGCATAGAAGTTAAATATTTATTCCCACTGTATTTTATTTAATTATAACAGATTTTTTTTTTTTTTTAAACGCTAACTAGCAAAATATCTATAATATGCATATTATTAACCCAATTTTCTATTTCTAAATTTCTTAGATTTTATTATATTAATCTTTTTTTCTTTTAAATTCTTGGTGGGCAAATCAGTCTCTCACTAATTCTTTTACCTTAACATGATGTTGGTTAATTGTCTTTTTATTTAACTATCCCGTGCATCGCACGGTTAGCGACTAGTTTTTAATTAATATCTGTGCCACATTTTTTTGCAGCCAGTATCTTCCATGTAGTTAGTATCTATATAATTATTACAGTTTTTATTTTTATTTTTATATATATATATATATATATAAATTATTTACTTTCATAATTTCATTTCACATGCCCACATGTCAGGCCAAATATTTCTTTATTTTACATTGTAGTTTTTTCCCCCTGGCATTATACTTTTCATTCATAAAGACTAAATAAATTATAGTTTTTTTTTTTCAAAAGGCAATGTGGGGGTAAGGATTACATTGACTTAATTTCAAAATTTCCATACTAAATAAATATATTCATGGAATTCAAGTGATGGTCCATTGGTAATAGCATCTTTTGTGGTGCTCCATATCTATTGTTCAAACCCTTCTTTTCTCATTATTGACCTATCTAAAAAAAAAAAACATATTTATTGATAGTTTAGAACTAAAATTAAACCCATAAACCAAAATCATGGTTTATCCTTTCATTTTTAAATAGTAGCAGTTTGGTAGGCTATCACTAAGATTAATGCTACTTAAGTTATGGCATGCATCAACTCAACACACCTTGGATTTATTTATTTTTTGTTTTTCTATAAACTCATGTTGGGGGTTGATTCCCATTTTACCTTGAGCAAGCTACAATCAGGGATGGACTTAGAATTTTAAGTTAGAAGAATAGGAATATAAGCGATATTTTTTTTTTTTTTGGTTACTATTTAAGATATATTTGTTGTAGAAGGATTATGAAAATATAGTTAACATCACATTTTTCTCCAATCTAACCAAAACAAACCGGAGAAAATTCCATACAAAGTTACAAACAGTCAAACTCTAGTGTCCATTTCCATGTTTTTTATAAGTAGCAGCCAGACCGATGCAAATCATGCAATAATAGCTCCTCTGTCTCTTTTGAGAGTTCATGTATGTCATCGTTCTCTCTCTCTCTCTCTTTGTTTTTATTTTTGTTTTTCAATAAATTCTTTTCATTTTTAATTAATATCCGTGTCAAATTTTTTGCAGCCAGTAATCTTCCACGTAGTTACAGTTTTTTTTTTTTTAATAAATTATTTATTTTCATTTCACTTGCTCGGATAGTCACATGTCAGACCAAATAATCCTTTGTCTTACATTATTGTAGTCTTCCCCCCCTAGCACACGGACGGCTCCACTTGGAGCGCAGGGGGTTCAAATGAACCTCCTGCTGGCCACACAAAATAATAATAATAATAATAATAATAATAATAATAATAATAATAATATATATATATTTACATCCCTAAAATAAAATTTTGAACACCTTCATCATGGATTTTTTATACCCAACTAAAATAAGTTTGAATATAATCCTCTTAACAATATCCTAGTATTAAAAAAAAAAAAAAAACTCAATAACAAACCAATTTGATTTAAAATCTAGAAAAAAAAAAAATAAGTCCAATGGATCAATGTGAGATCAATGGATGAATGACTGTTTAACTGTGTAAATTAAAAAATATGTAGCTCGTAGGATTGATAATGAAGATATCATTTAACAATTTAAACATCATAAAAAATAATTGTAAAATTTTATATATTTAGTTTTTGTTTTTTTTTTTGTTTTTTGTTTTTTGTGATATCTTTTTTTTTTGACTAAATATTTTTTGTGATGTCGATATTTTTGAGTTCTCTTTTATTTTAAATTTTATATAATTTTTATTCCTTATTCACCCCTTAAAAATAATCATGAAGCCGCCACTGCCATTATACTTTTCATTCATAGAAGAAACGAAATAAAACAGAAAAAAATGATTCCGAACTGTTAGGAGCACGGCACCTAATGGTGGTCCAGCCCACTTTTAGACTTCTATTTCCAGTGAAAATAGGTGAAGTAGGCATGAGTAAAACTCCTACTCCTAATTTTACTTGGAGTGTCAGGCGGTGGCAGATGCATTATATATAAAGCAATATATTGTGTGCGTGCGGTTTTTTATTTTTTATTTTTATTTTTTTTATGTGAGAGAGACTGAAAAGTGAAACACAGTTTTGAAGCTGCGTATTGAATAATAGAGAAAAAATATTGTTTTATTTGAGAAATATAATTTGTGTGTAAGAGAGCAAAGAAAAATAAGAGATTTTTTTTTTCTTTAACCGTAAGGCATACATAAAAATTATCGTAATTGATTTGTTAATAGTGCAATTATTCGAAATTTGTCCCATAATTTTTCTCTTTAAAAAGAAAAGGTCTTTCATGTAAATATTTATATTTTTGTGTGTAATTGCTATTTTGAATTGATAACTTTTTTTTTTATAATATTATTTGGGACCCAACATTGAATAACAAATAATATTAGACATTAACATTTATTGTAATCTACTCATGTACATATACTACAAAGATTCTGACCATTACTTCCCATAAAAAATCAAGAGTAACATAGGTTCGGATATCCAAGAAAAAAAAACCTTCCTATTTTATTTATTTATATTTATGAGCATGCTCTTTATCTTTAAGACAATATTTATCTATTTTATTGATTTTGTATCTTTTTCATTCTACTTCATTTATTTTTAATTAATTAAATCCTCACTAGTTCTCTAGGATTCAACAAAACCTGAATTCTACATTCAATAATTTGGAAGAATTCTAGAATTTTAAGGTGTTGGGCTATGTGAAATCTAATTGTGTTTGATATAGATTATGACCTAACTCAATATAAAAGTGTTATGATTTTAATGAGAGATTTTTTGAGACTTAGTTCATGTAGCGAAAGCTTAGACCAAAAATTTTTTAGCCCATCTTTTAACCCATTGTGAATCCTCTATGTAGGATATAAATACTGTTATTTCAGATTAGAGTTTGTTGCATTGATGAGAGAGAATAAAATTGTACTGCCGTATCTTGTATTTTTTCCTCTGTGAATAGTAAAATCATTGCAATTCTATAGACGTAGGCAAATTGCCGATCTACATAAATATTGTCCTGTGTGACTTTTTTTTTTTTAAATATATATTTTTTATTCTTGCATATCACGGATAAGAGAATTCGTGTATATTCCCAACACTATGCATGCGTGTATGAAAAAAAAGAAAAAAAAAAAAAGAATATGGAACATGTTAATAAAACAATGAAGAGACACTATCAAAAGGTCATTATTGAAGACTCAACCTTCAAAATGTTGGTAACAGTGGTGGTGGAGCCAAAATTTTAGTACGAGGACAAGTTAAAAAAGCAAGATTGAGCAAAATCAATTCTAAAAAATAAAATTTGATATAAAAAACAAAAAACAAAAAAAAAAAAATATAGTTGTTCTACGGTATAAGGTAAAAAAAAATTAAAAATAAAACACATCCTCCTGTTAGCTAGGTGGGATGGTGTACTCTCAAGCCATAAGGTTTTGGGATGAGGGGGCTCTCGAGTGGTAGCCACTAGCCAGGCCAGTGGGGTAGATTAAGTAAATTTCTAACCACAGATAAAATATATATATATATAAAGTCTGCATTTTGCAATATCTTTTATAATATACTATATTCCAATCAACATGTTCCAATCTTCACCTATAACAGTGCATGTTGTTGTTACAAGAAGACACTTCCCACATGGGAATGAACCTGTTCATCAATAAAGTTTGGCTTGTTATAGTCAGTTGCGTGTCTTATTTGAGTGGTTTGCTAACACAGTCGTGTACTATTTTAGTTGGAATTCCCAGTGTGTCTTGGGGTCTTTTTGGCTTGTTATGTTAGTTAATTTGTATCTATACTTTGCGTTTAATTTTATTAAAGTCCACAATTAGAGCTAATAAATCCCGTCTTCTAGCAGTAATACATTAGATGGTTTGGAAAGCTATTTGTTCTTTTTTTTTTTTTTTTTTTTTTTTCTTTTTAATTAACAAATTTTATTAAAAAAGGAACCAAACACTATACAAGAAGCCAAAAACTTAACTTGATCAAGAGCTAATACATCACAAAAAACTGAAGGGGTAGAGCTAAAAACAAAACAACGTGAATACTTATTTTTAAAAGATTAGGAATGCTGTATGTTCTACACATGCGGTTGGCATGAGATTTCATATGGCAATAGGCATGGGCTATTTTTGTATTAGACTTTTTGTGACAAAAAAAAAAAAAAAAAAAAAAAAAAGAACCATTGAATGTGACAAAAGTGTAGTCAGTTGTAATGTTGGTACTGCCTAATTTGATGATGGAACTGTCAAATGTGAAAAAAATAAGGAAACTGTCAAATGTGATAAAAGTTCGGTTATATGTGATGTTGGTGCTATTTAATAAAATAATGAAATTGTTAAATGTGAGGAAAAAAAAAAAGAGAATTACCGAATGTGACAAGTACGATTATATGTGATATTGGTACCACCTAATGTGATCATAGAACTGTCAAATGTGAATAAAAAATAATGGAATCACAAAATATGACAAAAGTTCGATCATATGTGACGTTGGTACTGCACAATGTGACCAAATAATTGTCAAATGTGAGCAAAAAAATTAGGGTATCACTGAATGTGACAATGGAACCATTAAATGTGAGTAAAAAAAAAAAAAAAAAAAAAAAAGGAACCGCTGAATGTGACAAAAGTACGGTCAGAAGTGATGTTGGTACTGCCTAATGTGACAATAGAACTGTTAAATGTGAGGAAAAAAAATAGGGTACACCGAATGTGACAAAAGTACGGTTAGAAGTGATGTTGGTACTACTCAATATGACAATAGAACTGTCTAATGTGAGAAAAAAATAGAATACCATTGAATGTGACAAAAGTATAGTTAGAAGTGATGTTGGTACTTCCTAATGTGACAACAAAACCATTAAATGTGAGAAAAAAAAATAAAGGAACCACAGAATATAACAAGATTACAGTCACATCCAATGTTGGTACTGCACAATGTGATGATGAAATTGTTAAATGTGAGGAAAAAAAAAAGGGAACCATCAAATGTGACAAAAATATTATCAAATGTTATGTTGGTATTGCCGAATGTGATGGTGGAACCATCAAATGTGGGGAAAAAAAATAAGGGAACCACCAAATGTGACAAAAGAATAGTCACATGTGATGCTGGAACTGTACAATATGAGGATGAAACTATCAAATGTGAGAAAATAATAAATTAACCAATAAATGTGATAAAAGTACTGTCAAATATGATGTTGGTATTACTGAATGTGATAATAGAACCTTCAAATGTGAGGAAAAAAAATAAGGGAACTACTAAATGTGAAAAAAATACTATAAAATGTGATGTTAGAATTGTACAATGTGAGGATGGAATCGTCAAATACGAGAAAAAAAATAAGAGAACTATCAAATGTGATAAAAGAACAGTCACATGTGATGTTGGTACTATACAATGTAAGAATGGAACTGTTAAATGTGAGAAAAAAAAAGGAAATCACCAAATGTGACAAAAGAACTGTCAAATGTGATGTTAGAATAGCATAATGTGAGAATGGAACCGTCAAATATGAGAAAAAAAAGGGAACCACAAAATGTGACCAAAAAAAAAAAAATCACATGTGATGTTGGTACTGCATAATGTGAGAATGAAATTGTCAAATGTGAAAAATAAAGTGAATCACCAACTGTGACAAAAAACTGTTAAATGTGATATTAGAACTATACAATATAAGAATGGAACCGTAGAACTGTTTGTGAAAAAATATGATTAATTAGTTGACACGTTCCTTTTATAGATAAAATCTTCAAGTTTGCTCTATGTCAATCACAAGAAGATTCACAAAATCTATCTTAACAGGGGTTCATCTAAAATTTAATTTTGAGTTATTATTATGCTGAAGCTTCATAATCACAGTTAATTATAACTATCCAACAAAAACACTATAATTTGAATAATCTTTTCTGTTTTTTGGGTTAAAGATTAACTTAAAATGTCCCTTTATATTTCTATTATCTAACTTATGTATGGTGTTTCATAGCATCATTTTTTTAAAATTTGTTTTTATTTTATTAATACTATACTTTTATTTAAAGAGAACAAAGAAATGGAAATGAGTTTCATACCAACGCTACTAGTTTTCACTCAACAAACGATAACCCAACCAATAATGTCATGTCTTGTCAATCCATGTCTTTTTGTTTGTCAATAATTTGTTCCCTTTAAAGGTTGTGTTTCATTGCCAAGAATTTGATGTGAGAATTAAAATTTTTTGGGAGTTATTAAAATTAAGAATGTTTGGTTGATTAATATTGTGAGAGTTTAAAATGTTAGAACATATGTTATTGTTAGGAACATATGTCAATATTTTATGTAATTGGCTAATCTTTTGACAAAATGTACTTTACTTGTAATTGAGTAGATCTAGGATGTATTTAATGCTTTAAGAATCAAGGGTTCAAGTTTAAATGTTAAAGCCATGCAAGTTTGTCCAAGAAACAAGTGAAGATGTGTTGGATTTTAAAACTTAACAGCTAGCTCGATAGCTAGTATTTATCGAGATTTAAAAAACTGTTGATAGATACACTATCTATCGAGATTTATAAAAAACAGATTTTCAGTTCTGTTTTTGCATCAAATCCGTGAATACATGTTTAGGCTTTCTTTTCTCATAACCCTAAACATATATAAAGATTATTTTGAGGGCTGTCAAAGGTTGCGCAAGTGTGAAACAAAGTTTTGTTTATGCAAATTGTGACCAGAGACAGAATTTGCTCTAATTCATCTTTCTCTTGAAGAAGCTGCTGTGTTTGTACACCTTAGGGTTTTGTAACAAAGGAGATTCTTGATCTTCATCGTATGATGCACTGAAGAATCTTGCAGCCAACATCTTTCTCAAGTTGGTGAATAAGTTGCATGTTGGGATCTGTGCATATATTGGTTAGTCACGTATTGGGAGCCGTGCATTGAAAATGAGAGATTGTCACTACAGGACAAGCCCAATTGGGTATTAGGGTAAGGGTTCAACTGTAGGGTGGTATAAGGTATTGGGATTCCTTTACTTGTAACCGCTTGTTTTGATAATAGTGGATTCTTGAGAGTGGTGACCTTAAAATTACCATATGGAGTTTTTGCCATGTAGGTTTTTCCCATTCATAAACAAATCACTGTGTCAATTTAATTTTCGCTGCATTTAGTTAATTGGTGATTTGTTTGTGTTACTATGTGTTTTACATGTTAATGAATTAATTAATTAATTTGGCTAAATCAATTGGTTAATTTATCACAAGGAGTCAATACATTCTTGGTCTATTATAAAAAATTTGAGATATCTAAATTCCTAAAATTAATGCGTTTCTAAAGTCTCACCTAAAAGTTTAGAATTTGAATCTCTCCCGATTTGCACTTAATCTAATTGATTAGAACTGTAGCAAATCCTGCCTAAAACCATAATTAAATTTTCTTATCAAGTTTGTTTTGACCATAATGTTTTCTTGAAAATGAATCTTTTCCAAAAAGTATTTTCTATATAACTATCTCATTTTCCTATGATTGGTAGTAACCTTAAATGAGTTGAAAAATAATCTTCCAACTTCCCTTATTTAGCTTGTTGTAAGATAGAGTTGTTTTCCAAAAAAAATTAGTGGAAATCAATCTTTAAAAATAAGTCATACATTTTATGTTGACCAAAGATAGTTTTCGTTTAACTTATTTTTTCTAATGCTATCAAACACTGGAATACACAGAAAACTATCTTTACACAATATTTTCCACTAAATCGAATGGAGCGTCTCACCTATTATCTCTACAAAAATTAAAGGGAAAAAAAAAAAGCTCTCGGTCTCTCCTATTATAATGGTCAAGTGAGTTGTTTAGAATCTAATAAAAAAAAAGGAATTTAAACGGTTCATTTTTAAAAAAGGAGTTTAAATTGAAAATGATCTTAAATTCTTAAAAATAAATTTTTTTTTTTTTTGAGATAAAGATAGACATTGTATTGATATGTCAAGAAAACACTACAAAAAAGAGGGTCTATAGCCGCGTTTCAAAAACACGGCTATAGACCCAACAAATGCAGCTATAGGTTCTAGCCACGGTTCCTATAGTTGCGTTTACAAACCCGGCTTATACTGCGCAGCAATAGGCCCCTGCGGGTCTATAGCCGTGTTTTTGTAACCACGGCTAAAGGTTAGACCTATACATGGGCGGTAGAGACTAAGGGAGTGTATATATATATACACTAGCTACATCATTTTCTCTTGGTATATAAATGTTTATATGATTGATTCTTCATCTTATTTAAGTAATAGCCTAATAGTAATAACACATTTTATGGTATCTCATGTTTATGGTTCAAACACTATCAATTTTTCCTTCCTCTACTATCTACTTATCTAAAAAAAAAGAATAGTTGGAAAGAAGTAAAAAGTCTCCTATAAATGCAAACTTGGAAAGAACAAGATGAAGCTCACACATAGATGTACTGTACGTGAAAATTTTTATTTTGATTCCATTTGGACTTTGTAACGTGATGTATTGCATGATATCATTTTTCCCTCAGGAGAAAAAAAAATCTCAAGAGTGGAAAAAAGACAATACTGTCAATTTCAACTTTTTCTGTTAATCCCTTTACGGTTCATGTACATGTTCCAAATGGTAAGGCCATGTTTATTATACACTTTCTCTGTTAACAGTTAAAGCACGGCACTTGTTCTTCTTTATCTTTTTTTAAAGAAAAAAAAAGTAAACACTGCTCCTCACACATTATTTGGATAGAGAATTCATGCGCATCAGTTTGAAGATATGATTTTGTTTTTCAATAGAAGACAAAAGAAGGGTACAGATTTCCAGCTAGCTGTTGTGCATGGCTGCTGCATGCGTAGGTTTAAATTTGTTGGATAAAAATGAGGCAAATTACTTCAATTTTTTTCCTGTAGTTTAAAAGGAGTTCTAAATTAAATCTAAGATTTTAAAAAATTTCAATCAAAACCTAAAAGTTTTATAAATTGTTTCAATTTGTGTCCTTAAAGAGTCCTTGTTGACTAAAAGAAACAAATTAAAAATAAAGTAAATTGCACATGAAACTTGTATCAAACAAGATAATTAATATTCACATGCTTATTAAATTGTATTTATCAGTTAGAATTCTTTAGTGCCAAAATGCTATATGTAATTCAAAGAAAAATAGACAATGCTGGAGTACAATAAATAATGTTTCTTACTATTAATTAATAGAACTTACTCATCAAAGACAAGGCATTAATTAAAACAACAAAATTTTTTTTGTCACTTACTCATCATGTACTAATCAACAATTCTGACCATTTATTCATAATTTTTATTCTGACCATTTATTCATAATTTTTATCTTGTTCCACATATCAAAAATAAAAATCAAAACGCAAAAAAGTTGCTAAGTTTGGTGATCTGAGGAAAAATCCAACTTATTGATGTGAAATGCTTGTCTCATAGTGACCAACCTTATTCAGATGCTTGTGACAAAAGGAATAATAATAATGGCATAGAAAGTGATATTTTCATATTCAAGATGTTTAATTGATATATTGAGCATTAACCATTATGTGATTATAAAAAAAATAGCATAGTGGACAATACTCTATATATCAATCAAACATTACTTTCTGAATTTAAAAGTTAAAACACTTTTGGGATTACTATATTAATTGCAGCAGCAGAAATTGACTTCATTCTCTATCACCCACCAATGATAATGTTTGCTGACTACTGCACTTTGTTTTAGAACTTTAATTGAGCCACAACAACGAACACAAAATCACAGTAAATCATGTAAATCACCCTTTAGTTTAGTCATAGTGTGATCTCAAACTAAACTTTATGCTTTATTCTTTATTTTTAAATTTAAATAATGAACCTTCTAAACCCAAAAAAAAAAAAAAAAAATCCTTTCCACGTGAATCTCGAGTAATTATATTAATATTTTGAGAATATGATAGTTTCATATTTCATCATCTTACATAATAATAAGTTCTATTAATTAAATTTAATCCAAAAAAAAATTTCTATTAATTAAATTAATAGTAAGAAACATTATTTATTGTACTCCAGCATTGTCTTTTTTTCTTTGAATTGCATATAGCATTTTGGCACTAAAGAATTCTAACTGATAAATACAATTTAATAAGCATGTGAATATTAATTATTTTGTTTGATACAAGTTTCATGTGCAATTTACTTTATTTTTAATTTGCTTCTTTTAGTCAACAAGGACTCTTTAAGGACACAAATTGAAACAATTTATAAAACTTTTAGGTTTTAATTGAAACTTTTTAAAATCTAAGATTTAATTTAGAACTCCTTTTAAACTACAGGACAAAAATTGAAGCAATTTGCCTCATTTTTATCCAACAAATTTAAACCTACGCATGCAGCAGCCATGAACAACAGCTAGCTGGAAATCTGTACCCTTCTTTTGTCTTCTATTGAAAAACAAAATCATATCTTCAAACAGATGCTCATGAATTCTCTATCCAAATAATGTGTGACGAGCCGTGTGTACTTTTTTTTTCTTTAAAAAAAAATAAAGAAGAACAAGTGCCGTGCTTTAACTGTTAACAGAGAAAGTGTATAATAAACATGGCCTTACCAGTTGGAACATGTATATGAACTGTAAAGGGATTAACACAAGAAGTTGAAATTGACAGTGTTGTCTTTTTTCCACTCTTGAGATTTTTTTTTTCTCCTGAGGGAAAAATGATATCATGCAATACATCACGTTACAAAGTCCAAATGGAATCAAAATAAAATTTTTCACGTACAGTACATCTATGTGTGAGCTTCATCTTGTTCTTTCCAAGTTTGCATTTATAGGAGACTTTTTACTTCTTTCCAACTATTCTTTTTTTTTAGATAGGTAGATAGTAGAAGAATGAAAAATTGATAGTGTTTAAACCATAAATATGAGACACCATAAAAGTTGTTATTACTATTAAGCTATTACTTAAATAAGATAAAGAATCAATCATACAAACATTTATATATTGAGAGAAAATGATGTAGTATATATATATATATATATACTACATCATTTTCTCTATGCACTCCCTTAGTCTCTACCCCCCATGTGGTCCATAAACGCAATGAGATTTTGAACCACTAGAAAATGGAAGAAAAAAAAAAAATAGTGAATTTTAGGGACAGAAGGGTACCGCTGTGATTGAGATGTGCATGAACGTATGCATGGGTTCAAGCTTCAAAAACAGTCAAATGACTTAAATGGTCCAAGAGCCTTGCTCTGATTGGGAGATTAAGATTTTTTAATTAGGGTCTGTTTGAGATTTGTTTATTTTATTAAAATTAAAATTTTTTTATTAAAAATATTATAGATAAAGATAAAAATAAGCTAAATAGTAAAATAAGTTGGCAAAATTAATCATGCCAAACAAACACTTAACACCTCAAAAGAAATGGACCATATATGTTCATTTCCATTGGGTTGGTTCCAACTATTTAAAGTCTATTTGTCATAAACATTGTTGTTTATTTTGTTTATGTACAATTTTTTAAAATCTTATTATTTCAAATGCATTATAATTCACTTTTAATGAAAAGCAATCAATAAAGAGCTAACTAAAGAAGTTAATGTGAAACGAATTTCAAATAATCAGCATAAGGTTGAATTCAGAATGATAAAAGAAAATGGTTTGGTGGCTTTTTTAGAGCCATCAGGATGGAAATGGACATTTTTGATGAACAAACGTGATCCACATTTTTTTTTTGATGAACAAACATGATCCACATATATTGCTATATGAGCCTAACATTGCATGTGTCCGAGAAAAGGAGAAAAAAAAGGACTCCCACTATTATGAAACAGAACACCATAAAAAAAGAATGGAAAAAGTTTTTCTCATTTTTTTGTGTATGCATGGTTATTTATTCGTAATTTTGATCTTGTCCCACCCATTCTTATATTCAGTACTTTTCTTCCTCATTTTATTTTTTCCCCTTTTCTCATGGTAATTATAATGTTATGAAAATAACTTTTTTTATTTTTTTATTTTTTTTATAATAAATTTCACAGATTGCGAAAATAGTTAATTATGAATGATTGACGCAGCCAACATTCATGGTCCCGTCATTTTGTTTTTCATAAATCAAGTCAACTATTTCAACAAAGTTTAATTAACAGTTTTAGATTGATTTATTTTAAGAAATTAAATTTGATGTCTAAATTTATGTATTTAGAACACTAATCTCTTTTTGGTATAAGTGGAGATTAAACTCTAAGGGTCCGTTTGGATACAGCTGAAAACTGAAAACTGAAAATACTATAGCAAATAATTTTTAAATGTGTAAATAGTACCATAAAACTCATTTTTAATATTTTTTTTTTCCTGAATAAAGTGATTGTGAGTCCCATGAATAGTGCGTAAACAATGCAAAATAGTACATGAACAGTAAGTGTTGTCTCCTAAAAGCATGAACAGAGCACTTTCTGGGAAGAGTTGCAATTTTATTTTTACGCACAGTAGCGTGGGTCCCTGTGGTTTATAAACGTAAACGGTGAAACGCAATGGAGAAAACGAAATCTAAACACATACTAAATATTTTATTTAATTATCAGAGACTTTATTAGTTGAGCTAATTAGAACTCACATTAATTTCTTACTTTGATTGTTAGTAACTATGATTATTTTTGTTTTGTTTTGTTTTAATAACATGACATTTATATTTGTAGTTACATTTATTTACAATTGCCTTTTTATTTTGTTATTAATCATTATTGATTAATATCTTTAGATAATTTTGCATCTGGTTTTCTATTTTAATCTTATTCTTCCTGAATTGAAATCCTAACTCCGTCGCCACATGTGATAAGAATGTAACATACAATTTTATCTGTTGCATAAGATAATTAATTTTGTTCATTATTTACAGAATAACAGGTATTGTTCTAGTTGAGTTATGGGCCTTTAAGGGATGGATTACATCTTGAGACTTCTTTAGTTGTTAACATCATGAGTAAATATGCTGATGCTCTGATAACATAGCTTCTGGTATGCCGATTGCTGACTTGGATCACTACTCACAGGTGATTGCTTGATAGGCCAATAAATATTTGCTGATGCTCTGACACAACGTAGTTGTGTTTCACAGTTAAGAAGATACTTGCTACCGCCAGCTTATGGAGAGGCCAATAAATACCAAAAATCCTGTAGTTGAATTAGCACTGACATATTTTAATGTTTCCAACAGAAACATATAAGATTTCAATCTTCACTCTCCCAACTATAGAATTCCTATTATTATTTTTAAAAGGCCGATAAATGTTTGATTAATTATTTAGTAATTCAAGGTAATGTTTCCTCTTCTTAAGTAATAAAGGATTTCATTAAATAATTTTAAGGTGAGACCCACCATTGATGCAAGAGGAGAAAGTATTGCTCTCCGAGTATTGAATTAAATGTAAAACTTAGATATAGTATTAGATTTTCCAATTAAATTCAAATTTGTATTAAATTTATTTGTCCTTGAAAAAATAATATTATTTATGCTTTATTAGTCAATGCAACAGTGTGTTGAATTTAATTAGGAACTTAATGTACACATAAGTCTTTGAAATAATTTCCCATAGATGTGGTTGTGTTCAACAAGAAGGCTTCAATCCTTTGACAGTTCTAATTGTTTGGTTAATGATTTCCCTTTCTACCCAAAAACCTCGAAGTATTAAATAATTTTTCATAACCCTTTTTGTTCAATAAGAAGGCTTTAATTTGCTTAGACAGTTCTAATTGTTTGGTTAATGATTTACCTTCCTACCCAAACAAGAAAAAGAAAACGAAGGGTTGGAGATTTATATGGACTTGTGTTTTTTTTTTTAATTGCTAAGTTATAGACGTATTGAATTGGTATTGAACAACCTAATCTGTCACGTTTTCCGTAAAAAAAAAATATTTTTAAGCGTTTGGATGCATTCCGAAAAAATATTTTAGAAAATAATTTCAAGTATTTGGTTGCCTTCGGAAATGCAATGAAAATCTGGTGGTGATGGAGACTGGCGGCAGCTGGACTGATGGTGGCAGAGATCAACGGTCACAGGCAATGGCAAAGACCAGAGGCAAATAGTGATGAAGACTGGCCAACAACGGTGGTGGTGGCTGGTGACTGACAGTGGCTGGTGACCCGGGACATTAGCGGGGGTAGTGGTTGGATGACTGACAGTGGCGGATGAAGGTTGGGTTGATGGGTTTTGGGTGAAGTGGAAAATGGTTTACAGAATATAAAATGTAAACCAATTTCCACCACGTGTCATAATTTTACAGTCAATCAAAAATTTATTTTCGGTTGACCAACATTTTTAGTCGCCCCAAATACCTGTAAATGCTGAAAATAATTTTTTGGAAATCAATTTCCTTCGAACCACAAAAAAAAAAAAAAAAAAAAAAAAAAAAAACAATAATAATAATAATAATAGAAGGAAATGATACACAGCCAGACAAAGACATAAATGTGCCAAACATGCAAATAATTATGAGAAGGGAGTGACTGGTTGAGCTTTGAGAATTCTGACAGCATTTATGGGGATAAGCCAGGAGGAAGTTACTTGGGGCACTTCTTATTGTTGAGCTCATACATATAAGTAAGCTTGTGCACTACTAGCGGTGCCAAGTGAACCATAAAAGTTCTTCCAGCAATGATTTCCTTGGGGAGCTCAGTTGGTACATGCAATCATTCCCTCTCTGTGTGAATGTTTTTTTTTTTTTTTTTTCCTTAGAAAAGTTGCGTTGTAGATTTTATTCTTCTACTATGAAGTAAAGAATTTATGTTGTTTGTTGTAAGACTTTTCATACTGTTGCCTGTTATGGCATGTACAATAATTTGTAGTGCAATAAATAAAATACCATTTTGAATATTCTTTCTACTTTTTTATTTTTATTTTTCAGTTTGTTCTCCTGCTTTGTTATAAATGATTTGCAGTTAATGTGTTCTTGGCATACTCATTAGCTTTTACTTTTGCATCACTATTTTATTTCATTGAATTTTCCAACTCTCCTGTGTTTCTAGCATGAATCTTTGCTGTTCTTACAGTTTCTCTTTTGATGTATATGCAGGGGGTTTCTCATGGATTTGTGAAGAACTTTATTTGGGTTCTTACTGCCTTCAAAGAACAATTGTAGACAGTGTAAACCTATTCTTCCTCTGTTCTTTCTACCTCCTTTTGCTCATAGCTATCATAGGAAAATGTTCTGCAAGAAGTATTAGAAAAGATTGGGTCTTGGTGGTAGTTTCACTATGTTGTGCTCTTTCTAGCATTGCTAATTTTAGTGTGGGTTTATGGAATCTCCTGGCCAAAAATGATGAACTCAATCATATGAGCTGGTTGGTTTTCTTTGTTAGAGCACTGGTTTGGATCTCTTTTACAGTTTCTTTGCATGTTCAACGGTCCAAATGGATCAGTGTTCTAAACTCTTTTTGGTGGGCATCCTCTTTTATATTTATTTCAATTCTGAATGTCCAAATTCTACTAAAGACACATAGCATTGAAATTTTGGACATGGTACCTTGGCCTATTAGCTTTTTGCTTTTCCTCTGCGCTCTTAGGAACCTAATTCACTTTGTTTCTCAGAAGAATATAGACAACAATCTAAATGAACCTCTATTAGCCAAAAAGGCTGATAATTGCCAAAAAGAATTAGGCCAGGCTAGTTTTCTTGGAAAATTAACATTTTCTTGGATCAATAGTTTACTTAGCTTGGGCTACTCCAAACGATTGGTTCTTGAAGACATTCCCTCGCTGGTTCCTGAAGATGAAGCCAAATTTGCATACCAAAAGTTTGCTCATGCATGGGATTCTCTTTTAAGGGAAACAAACTCAAACAATACCCGGAACTTGGTTCTTCGGGCCATTGCAAAAGTTTACCTGAAAGAGAATATATTCATAGGCATTTGTGCATTTCTTAGGGCAATTGCTGTAGTAGTTTCTCCTCTGATACTCTACACTTTCGTAAATTACTCAAATGGTAATGAGAGGAACCTGGATGAAGGTCTCTCTATTGTGGGGTGTCTAGTTGTTACCAAGTTAGTTGAGTCTTTGTCTCAAAGGCACTGGTTCTTTGATTCAAGGAGGTCGGGAATGAGGATGAGATCAGCCTTAATGGTGGCAGTCTACCAGAAACAGTTAAAACTTTCTAGTTTGGGAAGGAGAAGGCACTCAACTGGGGAGATAGTGAATTATATTGCAGTTGATGCTTATAGAATGGGTGAATTTCCTTGGTGGTTCCATTCATCATGGAGCTTTGTACTTCAACTTTTCCTAGCCATTGGCATTCTTTTCTGGGTTGTGGGTCTAGGTGCACTTACAGGCCTAGTTCCTCTTCTCATATGTGGAATCCTTAATGTGCCTTTCGCAAATATGCTACAGAAGTGTCAAACTCAGTTTATGATTGCCCAAGATGAGCGATTGAGATCCACTTCCGAGATCCTAAACAATATGAAGATCATAAAGTTGCAATCATGGGAAGAGAAATTCAAGAATTTGATTGAATCCCGCCGCGAAAATGAGTTCAAATGGTTGGCTAAAGCACAGATTGCAAAGGCTCATGGCACACTGTTGTATTGGATGTCTCCAACCATCATTTCTTCAGTTGTCTTCTTGGGATGTATTATTTTTGGAAGTGCCCCTCTAAATGCTAGCACCATCTTCACAGTTCTTGCATCAATGAGGACTATGGGAGAGCCTGTGAGAATGATACCAGAAGCTCTTTCTTCTCTGATCCAGGTGAAGGTATCTTTTGATCGTCTCAATGCTTTTCTGCTTGATGATGAGCTAAAAAATGATGAAATAAGGAGAATCCCCTTTCAGAAGTCAGATAAGAGTGTATGGATACAATCAGGAAATTTTAGTTGGGATCCTGAAATAATGACTCCGACTCTAAAAGAAGTGAACTTGGAAATAAGATGGGGGCAGAAAGTTGCTATCTGTGGGCCAGTTGGAGCTGGGAAATCATCACTTCTATATGCTGTACTAGGGGAGATACCAAAAATTTCCGGAATAGTGAGTCAAAAACTGAATGATATTTTATAGTTTTGCTTTTTTTTTTTTTTTTTTTTTTTTTTTTTAATCACTAATTTTGGTCTTTGATACTTACAAACAGGTTAGTGTATTTGGATCCATTGCCTATGTTTCTCAAACTTCTTGGATACAAAGTGGGACTATTCGAGATAACATACTGTATGGAAAGCCTATGGACAAGCCTAGATATGAGAAGGCCATAAAAGTAAGTGCTTTGGACAAGGACATCAATAATTTCAACCATGGTGATCTCACAGAAATAGGTCAGAGAGGGCTTAACATGAGTGGGGGACAGAAACAAAGGATTCAACTAGCTCGAGCTGTATATAACGATGCTGATATCTATCTCCTTGACGATCCATTCAGTGCAGTAGATGCTCATACAGCTGCAATTTTATTTAATGTAAGAGAACTTGCTTCAAGTTTTTTCATGAATGTGAAATCTAGGATCAAGAAAGAATCCTCATCTTTGATGTCGTTTTTTAAACAAGTAAAAAAATATGAAATTTCAGGATTGTGTCATGGTTGCTCTTGAAAACAAAACTGTCATTCTAGTGACTCACCAAGTGGAGTTTCTCTCAGAAGTTGATAAAATTTTGGCAAGTATTTACTAAATTCTAAAAGTTAAGACTATTTTTAAATTTTGTATGCATAAATTTTTGTTACCCATATCTAATAGTATTCTGTTTCTTAACTTTCCAGGTTATGAATGGTGGTCAAATTACTCAATCAGGAAGCTATGAGGAGCTCTTGACAGCTGGGACAGCATTTGAACAGCTTGTGAATGCTCATAGAGATGCAATAACAGGATTGGGTCCTTCAAATAACGGAACTAAAGAAGAATCTCAGAGGTTAGATACGGTTCAGCCAGAGGTGTCTCAAGGGTCTTACCTCACTAAGGAAAACAGTGAGGGGGAGATTGCTGTGAAGGGTCTACCAGGAGTACAGCTAACAGAAGAAGAAGAAACTGAGATTAATGATGTTGGATGGAAGCCATTCTGGGATTATATCATTGTCTCAAAGGGATTGCTTCTTTTTTTCTTAGGCATAGTAGGTCAGGCTGGTTTTGTTGGTCTTCAGGCTGCTGCAACATATTGGCTAGCTCTGGGCATTCAAATTCCTAAAATCACTAGTGTCATTTTGATTGGAGTCTACACTGCAATTTCAACACTCAGTGCTGTCTTTGTATATGTAAGGTCTTTCCTTGCAGCCTATCTTGGATTAAAAGCTTCCAGTGCCTTTTTCTCCGGTTTTACCAATGCTGTCTTTAAAGCTCCCATGTTATTCTTTGACTCAACCCCCGTTGGCCGGATTTTGACTCGAGTAAGATTATTTATTTCTCGACCACGAATAAAAAATAAAAAATCTATACTGTATTATGTATCTTGAAAGTGTATTTTATTATCAGAGCTAGTACTCAATTTGTACATTCATCTTATTGTTTCTCTTGCAGGCTTCATCAGATTTGAGTATTTTGGATTATGACATACCTTTCTCCACAATATTTGTAGTGGCAGCAAGTATTGAACTATTGACTACAATAGGGATTATGGCTTCTGTCACATGGGAAGTTCTTGTTGTAGCCATTCTTGCTATGGTAGCTGCAAAATATGTTCAGGTAGATCTAATGATTCATATTTAGTCTTGATTTCTTTAACCTCTTTCGTCAATAACGGAATGACAAAGCTCTCTCTTTTGCTTTTGCTCAAAGGGGTATTATCAACCCTCTGCGAGGGAACTAATAAGGATAAATGGAACTACAAAAGCACCGGTTATGAATTATGCAGCTGAGACTTCACTTGGAGTGGTCACAATTAGAGCTTTTAACATGGCGGACAAGTTTTTTGAGAACTATCTAAAGCTCATTGATTCTGATGCTCAGCTTTTCTTCTATTCAAATGCAGCCATGGAGTGGTTAGTTTTAAGAATAGAAGTACTTCAGAATTTGACCCTCTTCACTGCAGCTTTCCTTCTTGTGTTGCTTCCCAAGGGTTTTATAGCTCCTGGTAACATAACTTCATTAGAACTGTCCATTTCTTGTAGCAAGGAGTTTTCAGACCGTCAAAAAATATTACTCATAGTTCCTCCTTTCTTCGGTGGTCTGCAGGACTTGTGGGACTCTCTCTTTCTTATGCTCTATCACTGACAGGAACCCAAATTTTTCTGACTCGATGGTATAGCAGCTTATCAAACTACATCATCTCAGTTGAACGGATCAAACAATTCATGCACATACCATCAGAGCCTCCTGCTATTGTTGAAGACATGAGGCCACCGTCTTCATGGCCTTCAAAGGGTAGGATAGAGTTGCAAGCTTTGAAGGTTAGGAAGCATGTCATACATACCCCCATTTAGCTTTATCTACTTAAGTTTCTTATTGTTCTTCACATCGCTACCTTAATCATTTCAACTTCAAATTGATCAAATTGACTCCAATTATTATTTTTGTTGGGTTTCAGATAAGATATCGTCCAAATTCTCCATTAGTTCTCAAGGATATCACCTGCACTTTCAAAGAAGGGGCTAGAGTCGGAGTTGTGGGAAGAACAGGAAGTGGAAAAACTACACTTATCAGTGCTTTATTTCGTTTAGTAGAGCCTGCAAGCGGGAAAATTCTTGTAGATGGGCTTGACATATGCTCCATTGGTTTGAAGGATTTAAGGATGAAACTCAGCATCATCCCTCAAGAGCCCACTCTTTTCAAGGGTAGCGTGCGGACTAACTTGGATCCTCTAGGTCTTTACTCTGATGATGATATATGGAAGGTAAGCCTGTTGATTCTTATCTTGAACAAATTCTTTTGTAATATTTTGTCTTCTTTTCTTTGCAAGTTTGGAGCAACCCAACTCACATTTTTCATTTATAGGCTCTTGAGAAGTGTCAGCTTAAGGCAACAATCAGCAGCCTACCTAATTTGCTCGACTCTTCAGGTCAGTTTATGATTCTTTTTTAGAACTAACTAGAAGAATGAAACATGTCAATTTTTATGGAGTGGTGTTAAAGCAACATGGATAATATTGCTCATTAACTTTGATATATTCAACAGTGAGTGATGAAGGTGAAAATTGGAGTGCTGGGCAACGCCAACTCTTCTGCCTCGGTAGAGTCCTCCTTAAAAGGAATAAAATTCTAGTTCTTGATGAAGCTACTGCTTCCATTGATTCTGCAACAGATGCCGTTCTACAAAGAATTATCAGGCAGGAATTCTCAAAATGCACGGTGATAACAGTAGCACATAGAGTTCCTACTGTTATTGATAGTGATATGGTCATGGTCCTCTCTTATGGTATGTTTTTTTCACTTTCCAACTTTCTTTTATACATACAGAAGGAATCTAGTTCAAAAAACTTTCCTCTTTCCCTTTTATTTTTCGCCATATAGATAAATATGTACATAAACAAGATTCTTGAGAAACAATTAAAATGGTTAAATAAATGCAAGGGAAAGTATCGTTTTGAAATATGTCTAAACATGATGGTAATTATACCTGACAATTATCGTATAATGCTAAAAGAATTGCTTAGCTTAAGGGCTCCCTTGGCTTTATGGGTTTGTGTGAATTGGTAATGGATCAAAGGTAATTATGTGCTTGGATGAGCAAATTTTCAATGGCTAATTTTACTTGGAAAATAAGCTGTATATAGACAGAGAGAGGTTTTAAAACTTCAAATAAGTCAATAAACTGAAAAATAAGCTCATCATAAGTGAAAATATCCTGAAGAAAAGAGAATTTACAGTAAGAACAATTGTAAGTACCTAGGGATATATGTGAAAGCTAGTTTTGTGTCCAAAAGGACCAAAAGAGTCCCCATCCAAACTATTTCACTAAATTGTAATGATGTTGAGGCAGCTTATGCTAATCTGAGTTGGTTTGGCCTTGCAGGGAAACTTATAGAATACGATGAGCCTTCAAAGCTTCTTGAGACTAACTCCTCCTTCGCTAAGCTTGTAGCTGAATACTGGTCCAGCAGTCGAAGGAACTCCTACCAGGATTTCAACAAATATCAATAATAATATAGATAATGATAAATAAAGTAAATAAATCAGACATTAGGCATGAAAATGAGTGATTTTTATGCGACTTTAAAGCACACTTAGGTGAATACATGTAACACATGTTATCTTAAGGTGTCGTCACAAAATAGGACTCTTTGTGAAAGTATTGGAATATTTGATTAGTATATAGAATCCCGGGCTGCTTTGTATTTTGTAGGCAGATTTGCCTATGGGCTATGGGAAAAGATGTAATGCCATATTTTACCATTTGGATAATACCATCATTATTGTTTATAGGTGTGCAACTATTGAAGTGTGTTTCACCTTAGAACAATGTTAGAGATACAAACTATTTTACAAAAATTTTTACAAACTGCTGATGTGGAGAGTGATTATTGAAAAATAAAAATGTGGTATTAGTGGTGAGTCTAGATGATAACCAATAAGAGGTTGATCACATCAACATTTTGTAAAAATGTTGTAAAATAGTTTGTCTCTGTAGCATTACTCTTCACCTTATTACCAACATACTCTTATACATGAATTTTTTCTTCTTGTCCATTGTAGGCTCATTATGCCTATAAACTATACAAAGGAAGGTAAAATAATTTGACACTTTTGATCAACATTGAAAAACACATTTAAAAAAAAAAAAAAAAAAGAAGGAAAACTAGGTTCACTAATCTACACAATGGAAAGGGTAATAGTTATAGTTCTGCTATAAATAGTTTCAAGGAAATTAGAACTCTGGTATTGAACCTGCACTCTCTCCAATTGGGGAGAGACACAGAGGTACCACTCGATTTGTATGGCTCGACAATAGGTAATAGTCAATTAGTTAACACTTAACATAAAGATATATATTAACATCATGATAAGTACAACACTAGCATGAAGTGGCTTGTTCTAGTCTAATATTGTCATCATGCAATAAGCTCTACTTGTTCCTCTCATTCCCTAACACCAGTGAGCTTAATTTAGAATAAAGAAACAGAAATTCATGTTCCAATATGCCAATTCCTAATTTGGTCCAATATTATACACATATACAAAGTTACAAACTGTCCTCGGAGGGCTAAAAGTTTTATGAGTCATTGACTATTGTAACTGTTTTTGATTTAATGGATTGTGTGTGTCCAGAATCTCTGCAATCTTTCAATAGTGATTTACTCTGCGAATTCCCTGCTCACAAAAGCCAAAACTTCTAGAAGATCCAAAGATCCTCCATGATTGGAAAAAATGTTACCTGGTTTTAATCTCTCAAATACAGTATGTGGTATTGAAATTAAAGTGATAATAAATATGGGTATTTTTTATCAAGCACTTGGCATGAGTTTTTTTAATGATCTTCTTGATTATGACATGGGGATACTAAAAAAGCTCTATGATTCAAATCTCAAATCTGCTTGCCCAAAAACAATGGCTGGACTGCTTACTCTCAAAGCCACACCTTGCCTTTTCCTCTCTCATATTCTCTGCTTGGCTCTACAACTGCCAAGCTCTACTGTAATGGCTCTAATAGCACACACTTCAACAGCTCTTCCTTGATACTCTTTGTTTTATAAAACGAGTTCTTCTTACGGGTTTGTGGGCTTAATTTCTTGCTCGAGCGAGATTCCTGCTTGAATATTGAAAAACATACGAGAGTGAAATCAGTGTCAAGTATCTCTTGCGCATGTGGAACCCCACGTGCCAGTGAGACACGGATCTCATAATGTTGCATACAAGATTTTTCCTTCGCAAAGGTGTTTAAAAAATAAATCAATGTCTCATGTCTGTGGTTCTAACCTTGAACTCCACTTAGTTGTTTTATGGTTATAATAAAGAGATATACTGTATCCATAATATTCCCACAACACTTTCATAACAAATCTTAAGTTTTAGGTGCAAAAAAAGTAATTTCCGTGATAGATTCAAATTAGAATCAATAATAACTTACTACTTATGATTTGTTAATGTCTCAAATTTTTACAAGAGTTGAGGTGTTAGCTTATTATAGGTCAAATAAAATAAAATAAAATAAAATAATATACTAAAACCCTTCACAACTGAAACATTTTGTTGTATTATTACATTTTCCCTCCTCTCCTCACTATCTAAAGAATACTTTAAGCCTCTTTCTTTCTCTCTCTTGTATGTGTGTGTTTGTTTTTCAAAAAATAAAATAAATAAATAAAGAACACTTTAATCCTTGCTTGAGTAGACTTTAAACCCCATTTGGTTGGAGTGATTATTGGAGGGATGAAGTATAAAGGAGAAAAAAGAGGAGAGAAAAATGAGGTTTGTGGTTATTTGGTTAACAGTGAAAAATGGAAAGGATGTGGTGGGATTTAAGAGTTTTCTCCTTGAGCTCACCAAAACACAATATCCCCAAATTGGAAAGAAAATTATTGAAAAATATTTGGACAAAATGCCTAAGTCAGGTGTCTTCAAACTCCACTATGTTAGGTGCTACCTTTGATTTTGTTTTATTTATTTATTTTCTGGGTTTTCTATTCTTTTTTTTTTTATTAATCGAGCATGATTGGTTTTTTTTTTTTTTTTTTTTTTGCTAATTGGGATTTTTTTTAATAAGGACATATGAGTCAATTTATATAAATTGCATTTTTTTATCCTCCCACTTTTCTCCTCAACCAAATGAAAGAGTTATTCATCTCTCTACTTTGCCATCTTTCCACTAAATACTATGAGAGAAAACTAAAATCTATTTTATCCTCCTATTTTTTCAGCCCCACCCTATTTTCTATTTTCTCACTTTTCGATTCCCCCCACCAAACAAAGTGGGAGTATTTAAAGGTGTGGTGTTATAAAAATAGGATTGGAATTGGCAAATTAGGGTTGGAGATGCCACACAAAAAGGCATTGGGATTAGTCAACAAATGAATCATTGCAATTAGATAGAGTATAAGGATTTGTGATATTGGAAAGAGCGTAAGGAATTGACCAATTATAAACAAATGAGATTAATTAGCAAAAGAATCATTGCAATCAGAAATTTAAAGGAGTCTTAGCTTTTGATTACTTTGAAAAATTAGATATTTCTTAGATAATTTAATAAGGGTTATGTTAATGGGTGCTTTAGGGCAATTGTTAATAAGCTATTTTAGAAAAATTTAAACACCACTTTCATGGAAAATATAAAAGCCGTAAAAAATTAATTACTTTTTTCATAAAAAATTTCTAAAAAATATTTCTTAAATCAATGCTCTTAGGGCATCCGTTAACCTTTTCAATTTAATAATATTCATATAAGTGGTTCGTGGCATTATTTATTTGTAGATCTGGTTAATGGGTGCCCTTAGAACATTTATTACTAAAAAATTTTAGGAAAATTTTGATAAGAAATATAAAAAAATATTTAAAAAAAATCCAATTTTTTTTCTTTTTTCATAATTTTTTTTTGAAGAATACCAAGTATTTTTAACACACACGGGGATACTGGAGAAGGTTTTGAAAGTAATCCTTTATTTATTATTATTATTATTTTTTAAATCTTACCTTATATAGACTATTAAATCTTTTGATAGCATTTTAGTAAAGAGTTTGGCTTACCTCCATTACTTTTTTAACTGGAATTTTCTTTTATTTTAATGAGAAATTGCCACATCTCCTACTAACTAAATGAAATGTGGAGATTAAAACCCACTATCACTTGCCATTGTATATTTAAAATAACAAGAAATGTCCAGTTAAAAAAGTATTGGAGGTAAGTCAAATTCTTTAGCAAAAATAATTTTTTTTTTTTTTTTGATAGTATTAATTGGATAGTCATTAGTAAGAGGACAACATAAATATGTAAGTGTTATCCATTATGGTTCAAGATATAGTTGTCATAACCAACATTCGGATGGCCTAGTTGGTAAGATACTGGGCCATCAAGTCTTAGGACTTGAGTTCAAGACTCAAACAACTAGTTGTGTGTTGGTACTCCTTATATCCTACCTCTATCTAAAACAGTCTAAAGAATAAAAAATAATAAGTGAGTTTCTCATGGACTGGGAGTATAGGGCCTTACCTGAGAGCAAGTATGGTACTATTATGATCATGCTCAGGTAGGAAAGCCACACAGGTCGTCCCCCTCTACCCATTTTTCGGTTACCAAAAAAAAAAAAGAAAAAAGAATATAGTTGTCATCATCTCTCTCTTTCAAGGTGTTTCCTTCAGTTGGGTCTCTAGAGTTGAGAACGGTGCAACTCATTGTTTTGCAAAATGGTCTTTTGAATTATAATTTCGTGGGGTCCTTTGGTGTTGATTGCTGCCCTCCCTGTTTAGAGGCTGCTTTGGTGAAGGAGTCTGTTATGTGTAATCTGGTTTGTTGTTAATAAAGTCTTTTTTCTGATAAAAAAAATTAACTGACAAGTCACAATTGATAAATTAAATGAAAAACATGGTATTGAATCTTGTTTATAATTTTTTTAAATATATAGTGGGGAAAGAGAGAACTCTAGATATTTTCACTAAAAATATTATAAAATATTTTAAGGTTCAAGCAAGAGGATAAATTTTGCTCTTCATGTATTGAATTTAAGTTAAGACTTAGGTATAAATTTTTTAGGTGCAATATGTTAGATTCTCCAATTAAATTCAAAAACAGTTGTATTGAATTCAATTGTTTTACAAACGATAATCTTGTTTATGTTTTATTAGTCAATGCAACAATGTGTTGAATTTATTCCCTAATATAGTCAAAAGGAACTTTGTTGTCTTTGAAATAATTTCCCAAAGATGTGGTTGTGTTAAAAAAGAAGACTTCAATCCTTTCACAGTTCTAATTGTTTGTTTAATGATTTCCCTTTCTACCCAAAAAAGCTTGAAGTATTAAATAACTTTTCATAAACGATTTTTTGTTCAATAAGAAGGCTTAAAGTACCGTAGAAAGTTCCAATTATTTGGTTAATGATTTCCCCCTCTACCCAAACAGAAAAAGAAAACGAAGAGTTGGAGATTTATATGGACTTATATATATATTTTTAAATTTATTTATTGAAGTTGTAGACGTATTGAACTGGTCATGAATAACCTCATCCTCCACGTTTTATTATAATGATTAATGAAAGGAAATGACACACAATCAGACAAAGAAATAAATGTGCCAAACATGAAAAAAAAAAATGATGACAAGGGAGTGACTAGTTGAGCTTTGATGATTCTGACAGCATTAATTAGATGGGAATATGCTACGAGGAAGCTACGTGGGGGCACTTCTTATTCTTGACTTCAATACTTCATACATAAAAAGTAGGCTGGTGCGCTACTAGAGGTGCCAAGTGAACCATAGTAGTTCTTCCAGCAATGATTTCCTTGGGGAGCTCACTTGGTACATGCAATCTTCCTTCTCTGTGTGAATGTTTTTTTTTGTTTCCTTTCCCCTTAATAACCATTAAGTAAGCATGTTTTGCAGTGAGTTGGGTAATAGAAGTTTTTTTTTTCTTTATAAAAGATGGAAAAGTTGGGTTATAGATTTTATTCTTCTACAATTAAGTATAGAATTTATGTTGTTCGCTGTAAGACATTTCAGATTGACGCCAACCGCTAGTAGCTCCTAAGGTCTCATGATATTTATGAGATTTTGGGTCCGAACCGTCATATTAGCATCTTAAGACCACCCTTATGAGATTCTTCCTTGTAATAATCTAGTGCATGTGAAATGAGGGGACTACATACACCCAAGGGAATAATTACAAAGACGAAGAGGTTTGGACATGCTTGTCTGTAAAAAAAAAAAAAAATGGTTGCCTATTATGGCATGTACAATAATTTTTCAAGCAATAAATGAATTACCATTTTGAATATTCTTTTAAATTTTTTTCTTCAGTTGTTTGTTCTATTGCTTAATTTTTTTTTCTTCAGTTGTTTGTTCTCTCTTGCTTTGTTATTAATGAATTGCAGTTAATGTGTTCTTGGCAAACTCATTAGCTTTTACTTTTGCATCACTATTTTATTTGTTTTGATTTTTCCAACTTTCCTGTGTTTCTAGCATGAATCTTTGCTGTTCATACGTTTTCACTTTTGATGTATATGCAGGGGGCATCTCATGGATTTGTGAAGAACTTTATTTGGGTTCTTACTGCCTTCAAAGAACAATTGTAGATGGTGTAAACCTATTCTTTTTATGTGCTTTCTACCTATTTTTTATCACAGCTATCATAGGAAAATGTTCTACAAGAAGTAGCAGAAAAGATTGGGTCTTGGTGGTAGTTTCACTGTGTTGTGCTCTTTGTAGCATTGGTTATTTTAGTGTGGGTTTATGGAATCTAATGGCCAAAAATGACGAATTCAATCATATGAGCTGGTTGGTTTACTTTGTTAGAGGAATGGTTTGGATCTCTTTTACTGTTTCCCTGCTTTCTCAATGGTCCAAATGGATCAGTCTTCTAAACTCTTTTTGGTGGGCCTTCTCTTTTGTATTGATTTCAATTCTGAATGTCCAAATTCTACTAAAAACACATAGCATTGAAATTTTGGACATAGTACCTTGGGCTATTAACTTTCTACTTTTCCTCTGTGCCCTTAGGAACCTAATTCACTTTGTTTCTCAACATAATCTAGAAAACAATCCATCTGAACCTCTATTAACCAAAAAGGCCGAAAAAAGTCAAATAGAATTAGACCAAGCTAGTTTTCTTGGAAAATTGACATTTTCTTGGATTAATAGTTTACTTAGCTTGGGCTACTCAAAACAATTGGCTCTTGGAGACATCCCCCCCGTAGTTCCTGAAGATGAAGCCAAATTTGCCTACAAAAAGTTTGCTCATGCATGGGATTCTCTTTTAAGGGAAACAAACTCAAACAATACCGGGAACTTGGTTCTTTGGGTCATTGCAAAAGTTTACCTGAAAGAGAATATATTCATAGGCATTTGTGCATTTCTTAGGACAATTGCTGTAGTAGTTTCTCCTCTAATACTCTATGCTTTTGTAAATTATGCAAATGGCAATGAGAGGAACCTGGATGAAGGTCTCTCTATTGTGGGGTGTCTAGTTGTTACCAAGTTAGTTGAGTCTTTGTCTCAAAGGCACTGGTTCTTTGATTCAAGGAGGTCAGGAATGAGAATGAGATCAGCCTTAATGGTGGCAGTCTACCAAAAGCAGTTAAAGCTTTCTAGTTTAGGAAGGAGAAGGCACTCAACTGGGGAGATAGTGAATTATATTGCAGTTGATGCCTATAGAATGGGTGAATTTCCTTGGTGGTTCCATTCTTCATGGAGCTTTATACTTCAACTTTTCCTAGCCATTGGCATTCTTTTCTGGGTTGTGGGTCTAGGTGCACTTACAGGCCTAGTTCCTCTTCTCATATGTGGAATCCTTAATGTGCCTTTCGCACATATGCTACAGAAGTGTCAAACTCAGTTTATGATCGCCCAAGATGAAAGATTGAGATCCACTTCTGAGATCCTAAATAGTATGAAGATCATAAAGTTGCAATCATGGGAAGACAAATTTAAGAATTTGATTGAATCCCTCCGCGAAAATGAGTTCAAATGGTTGGCTGAAACTCAATTTGCAAAGGCTTTTGGCACATTGTTATATTGGATGTCTCCAACCATCATTTCTTCAGTGGTCTTCTTGGGATGTATTATTTTTGGAAGTGCCCCTCTAAATGCTAGCACCATCTTCACAGTTATTGCATCATTGAGGACTATGGGAGATCCTGTGAGAATGATACCAGAAGCTCTTTCTTCTTTGGTCCAAGTGAAGGTATCTTTCAATCGTCTCAATGCTTTTCTGCTTGATGATGAGCTGAAAAATGATGAATTATTTAGAATCCCCTTTCAGAAGTCGGATAAGAGTGTAAAGATACAATCAGGCCATTTCAGTTGGGATCCTGAAATAATGATTCCAACTTTAACAGATGTGAACTTGGAAATAAGATGGGGGCAGAAAGTTGCTGTTTGTGGTCCAGTTGGGGCTGGGAAATCATCACTTCTCTATGCTGTACTAGGGGAGATACCAAAAATTTCGGGAACAGTGAGTAAAAAACTGATTGATTGCTTATAATTTTGCAACTGAATTTTTTGTCACTGATTTTGGTCTTTATTGCTCACTTACAGGTTAATGCATTTGGATCCATTGCCTATGTTTCTCAAACTTCTTGGATCCAAGGTGGGACTATTCGCGATAACATATTATATGGAAAGCCTATGGACAAGACTAAATATGAGAAGGCCATAAAAGTATGTGCTTTGGACAAGGACATCAATAATTTCAACCATGGTGATCTCACAGAAATAGGTCAGAGAGGGCTTAACGTGAGTGGAGGACAGAAACAAAGGATTCAACTAGCTCGAGCTGTGTATAACGATGCCGATATCTATCTCCTTGATGATCCATTTAGTGCAGTAGATGCTCATACAGCTGCAATTTTATTTAATGTAAAATAAACTTGCTTTAAGTTTCTTCATGCGTGTGCAATCTAGGATCAAGCAAGAATTCTCAGCTTTGATGTAGTTCACTTAACCAAGTAAAAATTTGAATTTGCAGGATTGTGTCACGACTGCTCTTGAAAAGAAAACTGTCATTCTAGTGACTCATCAAGTGGAGTTTCTCTCAGAAGTTGATAAAATTCTGGTAAGCATTTACCAAGAACTAAGTCCTAATAAGTTAGCTTAATTTTAAATTTTGTATGCATAAATTTGTTGTCCATATCTATGTACTTTTTATTGTAAGTCAAAATATTCTGTTTCTTAACTTTATAGGTTATGAAGGACGGACAAATTACTCAATCAGGAAGCTATGAGGAGCTCTTGACAGCTGGGACAGCATTTGAACAGCTTGTGAATGCTCATAGAGATGTAATAACAGGACTGGGTCCTTCAAACGATGAAACTCAAGAAGAAACTCAGAAGTTAGATACGGTTCAGCCAGAGATGTCTCAAGGGTCTAGCTTCACTAAGGAAAACAGTGAGGGGGGAGATTGTTGTGAATGGTCTACCAGGAGTACAACTAACAGAAGAAGAAGAAACAGAGATTAATGATGTTGGATGGAAGCCATTCTGGGATTATATCATTGTCTCAAAAGGATTGCCTCTTCTTTTCTTAGGCATAGTAACTCAGTCTGGTTTTGTTGCTCTTCAGGCTGCTGCAACTTACTGGCTAGCTCTGGGGATTCAAATTCCTAATATCACTAGTGGCATTTTGATTGGAGTCTACACTGCAATTTCAACACTCAGCGCTGTCTTTGTATTCCTAAGGTCTTTCTTTGCAGCCCATCTTGGATTAAAAGCTTCTAAAGCTTTTTTTATCGGATTTACCAATGCTGTCTTTAAAGCTCCCATGTTATTCTTCGACTCAACCCCTGTTGGGCGGATTTTGACCCGAGTAAGATTATTTATTTCTCGATCATAAATAAATAAATAAAAACTAAAAAAAAACTATACCGTATTTTGTATCCTTGAAAGGGTATTTTATATTCAGAGCCGGTTCTGATTTTGCACTTTCATCTTTTTGTTTCTTGTTCAGGCTTCATCAGATATGAGTATTTTGGATTTCGACATACCTTTCTCCACTATATTTGTAGTGGCAGCAAGTATTGAACTTCTGACTACAATAGGGATTATGGCTTCTGTCACATGGGAAGTTCTTATTGTAGCCATTCTTGCTATGGTAGCTGCAAAATATGTTCAGGTAGATCTAATGATTCATATTAGTCTTGATTTCTTTAACCTCTTTCGTCAATAATGGAATGACAAAGCTCTCTCTTTTGCTTATGCTCAAAGGGGTATTATCAACCCTCTGCGAGGGAACTAATAAGGATAAACGGAACTACAAAAGCACCGGTTATGAATTATGCAGCTGAGACTTCACTTGGAGTGGTCACAATTAGAGCTTTTACCATGGTGGACAAGTTTTTTGAGAACTATCTAAAGCTCATTGATACTGATGCTCAGCTTTTCTTCTATTCAAATGCAGCCATGGAGTGGTTAGTTTTAAGAATAGAAGTACTTCAGAATTTGACCCTCTTCACTGCAGCTTTTCTTCTTGTGTTGCTTCCCAAGAGTTTTATATCTCCAGGTTCATAAATTCATTAGAACTGTCCATTTCTGTAGCTAGGATTTTTCAGACCTTCAAAAAATATTACTCAAGAGTTCCTCCTTTCTTGGTTGGTTTGCAGGACTTGTGGGACTCTCTTTTTCTTATGCTCTATCACTAACAAACATCCAAATTTTTTTCACTCGATGGTATTGCTACTTATCAAACTACCTCATCTCAGTTGAACGGATCAAACAATTCATGCATATACCATCAGAGCCTCCTGCTATTGTGGAGGACAACAGGCCACCATCTTCATGGCCTTCAATGGGTAGGATAGAGTTGCAAGCTTTGAAGGTAAGGAATCACGTCAGACATAAGTTTCTTAATGTTCTTCACACGGCTACCTCAATCATTTTGACTTGTAACTGATGAAATTGACTGCAACTATTCATTCTTTTGGTCGGTTTTCAGATAAGATATCGTCCAAATGCTCCATTAATTCTCAAGGAAATCACTTGCACTTTCAAAGAAGGGACTAAAGTAGGAGTTGTGGGAAGAACAGGAAGTGGAAAAACTACACTAATTAGTGCTTTATTTCGTTTGGTAGAGCCTGCAAGTGGTAAAATTCTTGTAGATGGGCTTGACATATGCTCCATTGGTTTGAAGGATTTAAGGATGAAACTCAGCATCATCCCTCAAGAGCCAACTCTTTTCAAGGGTAGTGTGCGAACAAACTTGGATCCTCTAGGTCTTTACTCTGATGATGAAATATGGAAGGTAAGCCTATTGATTCTCATCTTGAACAAATTCTTCAGTATTGTTTTGTCTTCTTTTCTTTGCAAGTTTGGAGCAACCCAACTAACATTTTCATTTATAGGCTCTTGAGAAGTGTCAGCTTAAGGCAACAATTAGTAGCCTACCCAATCTGCTAGACTCTTCAGGTCAGTTTATGATTCTTTTTATAACTAACAATAAGAATTAAACATGCCAATTTCTCTAAAGTGATTTTAAAGCAATATGGATAATATTCATTTACTCTGGTATATTCAACAGTGAGTGATGAAGGTGAAAATTGGAGTGCCGGGCAGCGCCAACTCTTCTGCCTCGGTAGAGTCCTCCTTAAAAGGAATAAAATTCTAGTTCTTGATGAAGCTACTGCTTCCATTGATTCTGCAACAGATGCCATTCTACAAAGAATTATCAGGCAGGAATTCTCAGAATGCACGGTGATAACAGTTGCTCATAGAGTTCCTACTGTTATTGATAGTGATATGGTCATGGTCCTCTCTTATGGTATGTTTTTTTTACTTTCCAACTTTCTTTTTATACATACAGATGGAATCCAATTCAATTTTTTCCCCTTTCCTTTTTCCTTTTAGCCATATAGATAAATATGTATATAAACAAGATTCTTGAGATACAGTTAAAATGGTTAAATAAATGCAAGGGAAAGTATAACTTTGGATTATGCATAAACATGATGGCAATTGTATCTGAGAACTATCTTATAAAATGCTAAAAGAATTGCTTAGCTTAACGGCTTCCTTGGCAATTTATGGGTTTGTGTGATTCAATAACGGATCAAAGCTAATAATATGCTTGGATGTGCAAATTTTCAATGGTTTGTTTTACTTAAAAAATAAGATAGGTAAATTAAGTTGTATCTAGAAAGAGTGAGGTTGTCAAGAACTGTAGATAAGTCAATAAATTGAAAAATAAGCTTATCATAAGTGGAAATATATTGAATGAAAAAGAAATTACAATAAGATCAATTGTAAGTACCTAGGGATATATGTGAAAGCTAGTTTTGAGTCCAAAATGCCCAAGGGTCTCCATCCAAACTGGTTCACAAAGTTGTATCGATCTTGAGGCAACTTATGCTAATCTGAGTTGGTTTGGTCTTGCAGGGCAACTTATAGAATATGATAAGCCTTTGAAGCTTCTTGAGACTAACTCCTCCTTTGCCAAGCTTGTAGCTGAATACTGGTCCAGCTGTTGGAGGAACTCCTACTAGGATTTCAACAAGTATCAATAATAATGTAGATAATGATAAATAAAGCACACTTTTAGCATGAAAATGAGAGATTTTTATGTGACTTTATGACACACTAAGGTGATTACATGTAATACATGTTATCCTAAGGTGCCATCACAAAAAAGGACTCAGTGAAAGTATTGGAATATTTGATTAGCATGTAGAATCCTGGGCTATCTCATATTTTCTAAGCGGATTTGCCTATGGGCTATGAGAAAGAATGCAATTCCATATTTTACCATTTGGGTACCATCATCATTGTTTACAAGTGTGCGAGTACTGAAGTGTGTTTCACCTTATTACCAACATACTCTTTTACATAAATATTTTTCTTCTTGTCCATTGTAGGCTCATTATGCGTATAAACTATACAAAGGAAGGTAAAATAATTTGACACTTTTGATCAACATTGAAAAACACATTTAAAAAAAAAAAAAAGATGGAAAAATAACTTCACTAATCTACACAATGGAATGGGTAATGGTTATAGTTCTGCTATAAATAGTTTGAAGGAAAATTAGAACTCTGGTATTGAACTTGCACTCTCTCCAACTGGAGAGAGGGGGAGAGAGACAGAGGTACCACTCAATCTGTATGGCTCGACAATAGGTAATAGTCAATTAGTTAACACTTAATATAAAGATATATATTAACATCATGATAAGTACAACACTAGCATGAAGTGGCTTGTTCTAGTATATTATTGTCACCATACAATAAGTTCTACTTGTTCCTCCCATTCCCTAACACCAGTGAGCTTAATTTAGAATAAAGAAACAGAAATTCATGTTCCAATATGCCAATTCCTAATTTGGTCCAATATTATACACATATACAAAGTTACAAATTGTCCTTGGAGGGCTAGAAGTATTGTGAGTCATTGACTATTGTAATTGTTTTTGATTTAATGGATTTTGTGTGTCCAGAATCTCTGCAATCTTTCAATAGTGATTTACTTCGCGAATTCCCTACTCGTAAAAGCCAGAACTTCTAGAAGATCCAAAGATCCTCCATGATTGGAAAAAATGTTACCTGGTTTTAATCTCTCAAATACAGTATGTGGTATTGAAATTAAAGTAATAATAAAAATGGGTATTTTTTATCAAGCACTTGGCATGAGTTTTTTAATGATCTTCTTGACTATGTCATGAGGATACTAATGAAGCTCTATCATTCAAATCTCAAATCTGCGTGCCCAAAAACAATGGTTGGACTGCTTACTCACAAAGCCACACCTTGCCTCTTCCTCTCTCATATTTTCTACTTGGCTCTACAGCTACCAAGCTCTACTATAATGGCTCTAATAGCACACAATTCAACAGCACTTCCTTGATACTCTTTGTTTTTTAAACTGAGTTCTTCTTATGGGTTTGTGGGCTTAATTTCTTGTTCGAGCGAGATTCTTGCTTGAATATTGAAAAACATACGAAAGTGAAATCAGTGTCAAGTATCTCCTACGCATGTGGAACCCCACGTGCCACATTGATCTCATAACGTTGCGTACAAGATTTTTCCCTCGCAAAGGTGTTTAAAAAATAAATCAATGTCTCACGTCTGTGGTTCTAACCTTGAACTTCACTTTGTTGTTTTATGGTTATAATAAAGAGAAATACTATATCCATAACATTCCCACAACGCTTTCACAACAAATTTTAAGTTTTAGGAGCAAAAAAAGTAATTTCAGTAATAGATTTAAATTAGAATCAATAATAACTTACTTCTTATGATTTGTTAATGTCTCACATTTTTACAAGAGTTGAGGTGTTAGCTTATTATAGGTCAAATAAAATAAAATAAAATATTATACTAAAACCCTTCACAACTAAAACATTTTGTTGTATTACTAGATTTTCCCTCCTCTCCTCACTATCTAAAGAACACTTTCAACATCTTTCTCTCTCTCTTTTGTGTGTGTGTGTTTGTTTTTCAAATAAATAAATAAAGAACACTTTAATCCTCGCTTGAGTAGACTTTAAACCCCATTTGGTTGGAGTTTTTATTGGAGGGATAAAAAATAAAGGAGTAAAAAGAGGAGAGAAAAAAAATGAGGTTTGTGGTTGTTTGGTTGATAGTGGAAAATGGAAATGATTTGGTGGGGCCTAAGATTTTTCTCCTTGGGCCCACCAAAACACAATATCCCCAAATTGGAGAGAAAATTATTGAAAAATATTTGGACAAAAATGCCTAAGTCAGGTTTCTTCAAACCCCACTATGTTAGGTGCTACCTTTGATTTTGTTTTATTTATTTATTTTTTGGGTTTTCTGTTCTTTTATTTTTTATTTTATTTTTTTTATTAATCGAGCATGATTGAATCAGATTGATTGGGTCTTTGCTTTTTTTTTTTTTCCTCTCATTGTGATAATTTTTTTTAATAAGGACATATGAGTCAATTTATATAAATTGCATTTTCCATCCTCCCACTTTTCTCATCAACCAAATGAAAGAGTTTTTCATTTCTCTACTTTGCCATTCTCCCACTAAATACCATGAGAGAAAACTAAAATATCTTTTGTCCCCCTATTTTTTCAGCCCCTTCCTATTTTCTATTTTCTCACTTTTTGATTCCCCCCACCAAACAAAGTGGGAGTATTTAAAGGTGTGGTCTTATAAAAATAGGATTGGAATTGGCAAATTAGGGTTGGAGATGCAACACAAAAAGGCATAGGGATTAGTCAACAAATGAATCATTGCAATAACAAATGAGTCAATGCAATTAGATAGAGTATAAGGATTTGTGATATTGGAAAGAGCGTAAGGAATTGACCAATTATAAACAAATGAGATTAATTAGCAAAAGAATCATTGTAATCAGAACTTTGAAAGAGTCTTATTACTTTGAAAAATTAGATATTTCTTAGATAATTTAATAAGGGTTATGTTAATGGGTGCTTTAGGGCAATTGTTAATAAGCTATTTTAGAACAATTTAAACACCACTTTCATGGAAAATATAAAAATTCAAAAAAATTAATTACTTTTTTCATAAAAAATTTCAAAAAATATTTCTTAAACCAATGCTCTTAAGGCATCCGTTAATATTTTCAATTTAATAATATTCATATAAGTGGTTCGTGGCGTTATTTATTTATAGGTCTGTTAACGGGTGCTCTTAGAACATTTATTACTAAACAATTTTAGGAAAGTTTTGATAAGAAATATAAAAAATATTTAAAAAAAATTCAATTTTCTTTTTCTTTTTTTGTAAAAAGTTTTTTTTTTTTGTGGAAAATACTAAGGACACATTTGATAGATTGTAACGATAATTACATAGGAATAAGAATAGATATTACAAGGAATACAAAATGATGCAATGTAATGCTTATTACTATTCATTTGTGTGATGACAACACAATAATAGAACCCTATAGACAATAGAATGAAAGCATTTTAAATCAAACTTAAGATATATTTTAGGAAATATCTTTCTCATATAATTATATTTCCTAAAAAATAAATTTTTTTTTTTTTTTTAAAATTTGAAAGAGAGATTAGTTGTTTTTTATGATTTTTTATTTTCATAATTGTTATGTGCATATGGAAAGTTTGTTTATTTAGAAAAATATATTAATTGTAGAAATTAATACACTTACTAAGGAATAGCTATTATATCCCTTTTAGAGATGAATAATTATTTTTCACTTTAAAAAATAACTATTCATAAGGAATGACTATTCCCTATAATAATAACATAACCAAATTATTGAATAGTTAAACCATATGAATAACTATTATGTTACAGTGCCTCTTACAGCCTACCAAATATGCCCTAAGTATTTTTAACACACACACAGGGAGAAGGGAGAAGGTTTTGAAAGTAATCCTTTATTTACTACTTTTACTTTTTTAATCTTACCTTATATAGACTATTGAATCTTTTGATAGCATTTTAGCAAAAACGATTTTTTTTTTGATAGCATTAATTGGATAGTCATTAGTAAGAGGACAACATAAATATGTAAGTGGTATCCATTATGGTTAAGGATATAATTGTCATAATCAACATTCGGGTGGCCTAGTTGGTAAGATATTGGGCCATCAAGTCTCAGGACTTAAGTTCGAGCCTTAAACAACTCTGTGTGTTAGTGCTCTTTATATCCCATTTCCATCCCAAACTGTCTAAAGAATAATATGTGAGTTTCTCATGGACCGAGAGTATGGGGTCTTTCCCGGGAGCGGGCAAGGTACTACTATGGTCTCGCTCAGGTAGGGAACGGTGCAGCTCATTGTTTTGCAAAATGGTCTTTTGAATTATAATTTTGTGGGGTCCTTTGGAGTTGGTTGCTGTCCTCCTTGTTTAGAGTCTGTTTGGTTAAGGAGTCTATTTTTTGTAATTTGGTTTGTTGTTAATAAAGTCTTATTTCTCATAAAAAAAATTAACTCACAAGTCACAATTGATAAATTAAATGAAAAACATAGCATTGAGTCTTGTTCATAATTTTTTAAAATACATAGTGGGGAAAGAGAGAACTCTAGATATTTTCATTGAAAATATTATAAAATATTTTCAGGTTCAAGCAAGAGGATAAAGCATTGCTCTTCAAGTATTGAATTTAAGTTAAGACTTAGGTATAAATTTTTTAGGTGCAATATGTTAGATTCTCTGATTAAATTCAAAGACAGTTGTATTGAATTCAATTTTTTTATAAATGATAATTTGCACAGGAAAATTCAGAAAAATGTTCAAAAACTTCATTTTTTAAAAATTCATCTCCTCTAGATTGATGAAAGCTATAAGATTAATTCCTAAGATTCATGTACTTAAACAGCAAGTTTAAATGGTTAAATGTTGTGAGCTTGATGAATCCATAATGATTCCTTTAGCTGGAACTATACTATGCAAATATTGTTGTGAGTAGTTCCATCATTTGCAGATTATCAAGTTTGGTAGTCTTACAGAATAGATATTTCATTTTGCAAAAAAATTTATATGAACTCCTCTTTTGTGACAACCTTTTTTAAATTAATTAATTAAATTTTTTTTTTTTTGGTCGAAAAAACTTAAGAATATTAAGACTTAAGATACAACATTTAATAGCTGTAAAATATGTCAGTGATATAAAAAATAGAAGAGGTTTAAATATTTAAAAAGCTTTTTTAGTAGATTTTAATAAAAAACTTTTTTTTTCCTTAATTTTTTTTATATAACTTTTCCCATAAGATCAATATTTTTGGCTTCCTTTAAAGATGATACATAATATGACTTAATCTTTGACGAAAAATGAATCATATTCAAATTTCAACATTCTCCTCTCTATTGGGAACTTTATCTTCTGCCAAAAGTCTAACAACAAAATGTCATAGTTTGTCATTGATTATATCTCAAGATTGAACATTCAAATCGAGATATATATGATGATCATCAGTATGTAAGTAGACTAATCACAGATGTTATATATAAAAGTGCTGAAGTCATTTCCTATTGAATATTATTTGAAATGATTCTCTGAAAAATCTCAGGGATAAAAGTAAATTAAAAAAAAAAAAAAGAAAAAAAAAAAAAGACAGAAAACTCAAGAATAGTAATATGGCTTACCAAAATCCATAACTTGATCTCAGGCAAAAATGCATCAAATTCGAGTTTCAAGTTGTTCTTCCTTATTGGACTCTTCAATTTCTTGCACAAATCTAAAGACATAATTTCATAGTCTCAGTCATTGACTATTTCTAAAGATTCAATATTCAAATAAAGATATATATGATGATAACAGTATGTAAGGTTAATCATAGATGCATACCTCAGAATCTATAAAAGTGTTGAAGTCACTACTACAGCAACTTTAAGTTAGGGAGCCATAACATAAGATTTGAAAAGGGGATGAATTGTCAAAAACCGAATATATTCAAGAAAGAAAAGAGATATTTCTGATTATATCAATAGGAAAGGGAACCAACCATTGCATAAAGTGTAAACCAAAGGAAAGCCTAGGCCTTACTTGATGCATTGTTGATGGTGATACTGAATATACCCAATCAACAATTGCAGATGCATACACAAGTTATGGTTCCAGTTGACCTGCAACCAAAACTTTTTGGGGAAAAAATAAGAAGAAAGAAAACTCAAGACAATAAAATTAATGTAGCTTAAGAATCACTTGAAGCAATTCAATTATAAGTAATACAACTTACTGACCATTATAATTTGATCTCAAAAAGAAAAAATAGGCTAACCCACTCGTTCAATTTGTTTTGAATTTCAAGTCGAACTTCCTTATATTGTACACTGCTCAGTAAACCAGACTCTAAGTTCATCTACAAATCTAATTAAAATAGAATAAATATTTTTTCATTGATTATTTCTCAAGTTCAAAAATAACTTCATATAAATTCAAAACATCTACAAACTTTGGTAAAGTCTGAAATTTGAATATCTAAATAGCCTTAATTAATCCAAAATTGCTAAGTCAAAACTTAACAAATGAAGACAATATAATAGAAATTAAAGAGCCCCAATCAATACATTGTTGGTAGCCCAGAATAAACACATAATACACACACACAATCTTAAGAAGTTATGAATTGATTTTTCAAATGAAAATACTTGATTTCTGTTGTAGGGAGGAAATTTGAAGATCTAAAGTATGCCATGCAGCAAAATATGTTGAACTGTATAAACAAACAAAAATTCTAAGAAAACTATTAAAAAATAAGTGCATAAGCTATTCTATTTCAAAGTGAAATATTAAACAAAAGGACATTTGAGGAAAAAAATAAAAAATAAATTTTAGATTCTTTTGAGCTTAGATTAGGAATTCTTTTGAGCTTAGATTAGTAATCAAAAGTTTATCTAGATATTTATAATCTTAAATTATCTATGCTGAAGTACAAGAACTCTAATTGGGAATTACAGTTAACTTCATTGGTATCCTCGTTAACATATAAACACGAAAAATTGCAGGTCGATGACTTTCTCCAAGTGATACATCTTCGCATAGTTCAAATTCTTAAAAAACAGCACCTTTCTTTTGTGAAAACAAATTACAACAAATGTTCCCAATTAACGCTCGTTGGAATTCTTTAAATTTTGCAATTATATAAATCAGAGTCACACTAAGTCGTTGGAATGACACAGGATATGAGCCAAATCCAAGAACTCAGAATGAACATACCCAAAAGAAGCAGTGCTCCAATAAAAAAACCCAGCAGTAACAAATTCAACAGCGTAAGAAAAATGATTTACAAAATAAATTCAACGTATCAACCATCCACATGACAGCACGAAATAAGCAGAAACAAAAAGTAGAAAGGGAAAAATTAAACCATGAGGAGAAATAGAGCACAATGTAGGGCTACCTCAACTCAATCACCCAGCTTATGTCAGAGGAGAGGAAGGAAGGAAGGAAGGCCAAGAAGCTGCCGTTAGAAACCGAAACAAAAGCTGAAACAGTGAGAAACAAAAGGTGGGGAAAGGGAAGGGGAAGGAACTAAACCTGAATCGGTGAAACAAAACGTGATAGAAAGGAATTTGAACCGTGTAACAAAAGAAAAGCAAATACAAAAAGTTGTAACCGTGAGAAAGCAAAAGGTTATACGGGTTTTAGTTGAGAAGGCATTAGTTTGGGCTTGGAATTAAATTTATAAGAAGTGGGCTTTAACAGTGGAAATAGAGCTTGAAATAATTTTATAATTATTATCATTTTAAAATTGGTAAAAATTATTTTAAAATTGAAGGAAAAATTCAGAAAAGATAATAGAAATGACATGCCTGCTGATATGGCACAATGTGAGCGTAGCTATGCTTCAGCTGCTATGTCATCTACTCTAAAGGGATTTTGATTCGTTGCTCACCACATTATAAGTACCAAACCTCCACTTTTCTCTGGTATGCAGAAAATCTCTAGTTTTTTTTACTATAGAGTTCTTAGAAATTTTTCATCATTAACTTGACCTTTGGAGGGTTTTTGGTCGGTGTCACACCAGTGCCTTCTGTTCGGTCCTTGTGTTCTTGTTCCACAGGTACCAATTAGCGTGATTTGGGATCAACAACTCATTGACGATTTTTGTGCATCATCAAGACCTATTAACAAACACTTCATTGTACATTTTGGTTGAGTGGTGCAATCTTCCTAGATTAAAGAGAGAACAACATTTTAGCTTCAAACATCCACAGGACCAAGAAAAATACATAATTCAAATGCTCCAATTGAAATGACAATAGATACCATGCTTAAATACCTGCAATAGCCCTTAGTAAAGTGGACTTTTCCCTGATCTAGCAAGACCCATGACTACTATCATAGTTCCAAGCAATGCATAACCATTCGAACTCTTCACAACTTTGTCAGAGTACTTCCTTTTACCCTTTATTGTGACAGTCAAGTCTTTCCAAACAATTGAAGCCCTTGTAATTTTCCTTGCTACAACTACACCCTCTGGTAGTGATGGAGATGGCAAGGACCCACTATTGAGCTTCGAGAGAGATAAGGAGGCTGGGGTGATCACAATATTAGTAGTGTCACGGTCACCTCCTTCCTCCACCCTCACATCAACGTTTGTATCCTCCAATTCTGGGGAATCCTCAAATGAGATGGGTTGTCTCAGTGAAGCAAGTTCACGCAAATAGAAAAAGTTACTTGAGGGCACCCTACTTACTGGACTACTAATGGAATCATGTCATTAAGAGCACATACACACAAGATTTTACTCAATCATGAGTCTCTAAGTGCTAAACAAATGTCCTCAACATAAATTTCTGGTCTTACATGAAAATTTTGCCTCACAGTAGACAGTGGCAGATCCATGAATTTTTTTCAAGATTGTCATTAAAAAACTTAAATTTAACAAAATTTAATAAAATAAAAAACTTGCATATATCGATATCACAAATAAAACATGCAAATATATAAAGTTTTAAAATTTTCTTTTACGAGTTTTCATATTATGAAATCGTTGTATGATAACTTCATTATCAATGCTATTAGCTACATCATCTTTGTTAATATACACAACCAAGCAATCATTAAACTATTGATCTCCCATTCAATTACTAACACCTAACCAAAATAAGTAACAATATAAACAAAATGCATCATCCTTTTTTTTTTATTTTTTATATGTTCAACTAATTTTTGTATTCTTTAAATTAATTAGGATTAAACAGACACAATGCACAATGCTCAACTAATTTCTTTTTTAAGGGAAATTATGGCCAAGAGGTTGACAAGAACCTCTTTGTAAATATGCTCTTCTTATTTCATCTCGATCATTAAGATGAAAAAATGAAACATGTTCCTATAGCTTAGGATAAGAAAGAAGATTATTTAAGTCAATATGAATTTTCCTAGAAAATGAATCTTGCAATTCAAGTGATTTCATTATAAGAAATTTGTTCACGGTGCTAGCAAAAGAATAAAGAGTAAACTATAAGTTCATTCAATATATTCATTAGGTATTCAACCGTTACATTAATTATGTTTTACAAAGTATTCAGGTATTACTCTGGTGCATATGCATGTATAGAAAATGTATCAAATAAGTTCAACAAATTCAGCTAAAGACTAAAGAAAACACTAATAGACTGATTATTTGAAAATGTGTGTTTTTTAGAAAAAAAAAAAAAAATATATATATATATATATAAATATATATATATATATATAATGATTTTACAATATGCCTTTTGAAAACACAATTTAAAAAATCACAATTATATATTTGATTTGGGCTTTTGGACTAATTTGCATGGAAAGATCAAATTTTATTTTTAATGGGCTCAAATTTTTATTTAGGGTGTTCAAGTTTTTTTTAGAGTGGTCAAGAATTTTTTCTAGGATGGTCAACAAAAACACATATTAATTTAAAATTTAATTTTTTTAAGGTATATATATATATATATATAAAATTCAAGTTAGGGTGGCCATGTGACCACCCTAATTAACAACTATAGTTGCCCTTGATAGTGGAAAATATTACATAATGGATGAATGGTCAACAAGACCCTTAAAAAAGAAGAGTCAAATTCTAGATGATTTTGACATTGATGAATAATCTCTACACAGTTACTTGAAAGATGGTTGTCAAATGAACCTAATTCAACATCTCATCACTTGTGTGTGGTGAGCATTGATCCCTAGAGGTTTTGCTTATAGCCTATATTATCAATAATCTAATCATGTCATTAAGAGCACATACACATGATATTTTACTCCATCATGAGCCTTAGATTCCAAACAAATGTACTCAACATGAATTTAAGGTCTTACATAAAAATTAATGGTCAACAAGTCATCCAACCAAAAAACAAAAGATGTCAATAAGTCAAATTCTTGATGATTTTTAAATTGATGAAAAATCTCTACACGATTACGTGAGAGATGGTTGTCAAATGAACCTAACACTACATCTCATCACTTGTGTGTGGTGAGCATTGATCTTTGGGAGTTGGGCTTAAAGTCAATATTACCACTAATTTAATCATGTCATTAAGAGCACATTCACATGATATTCTACTCAATCATGAGGTTTAAGTTCACATGATATTCTACTCAATCATGACATTCTATTGTTGATGTGAATCTCTTCCATGCCTCATCAAAATTTTCACAAATCTCAAATGCTTTAGTTGTTCCTTACATCAAAATCAAGAACTCGTGGCAAATTAGCATGGAGACGAACTTGTGTGAGACAATACAAGTACCCCTACTTAATTCTAGGCCAAAGGAGGCAGCTCGGGTTTCAAAGAAGAATTCCACCCTATCATTACCTATATGAATGTACATAAATGATTATAACAGAGTTCCTGCTACTTGTATTAACAACTACTCCGAGCAATGATGTTTTTTTAACTGTCTTCTAATGATGTAATAACTACTTTTATAGCCTAATGTTTCATTTTATAGTTTACAAGTGAACTCGATATACAAGAAAAGATGTGTAATTTAAACAAGAGGAATAAAAATCTACACAATCTTGAAGATGAATAAATATCTTTTGTTCCACTAAGAGTGTTTCATATTTCACCAATTATACTATATTATGTCCATGATTTATTTTGATAAGAACCAGTGAATTCTTAGAAATTAGAGATGAATTTTGAGTAGTTCTTTGAGAGAATTATGCCTCATTCGAAAGATAAATTAATCCAGTTTGAGGAAGAAATGAACGTGCAAGTCGTTAATTGACAGCACAACGACTTGAACAACAACACAATAGCAGCTACATTGATTTAACTGAATCAACTGAACTCTTATCATCTTTCTGGTATAAATTTTGATTACTTTATCAGCTACATTAGGAAGAAATGAACATGGGAAGTTGAAATTAGAAAAGAATGAAGTGGAACTTGGGATTTTTATTTCATCAAATGAAGTGGTGATGTATTGAGCTCTGGGAATTTGGCTCAAATCCTATATTATCACTAGGAACTCACTCTTGCAAGTCAAAGAAACTTGTCAAGTCAAAGAAAATGGCAAGCATTTATGGCCAAAGAAAAGAAGCACGAATTTGGTTTGCATGTCAAGTGTTGTTCTTGGCCATCTTCTTTGACAATTCATGAATAACATTTAATGCAAGCTCTTGCATTTCTTCACGCATGAAACTTCTTGAATATCATGCATCTTCTTGACACGGGCATGCAAGGCATTTAATGGTTTGTTGACTAATGTCAAACCACTAAGTTTGACTATTCATGCCATTCTAACAAAAATAAAAAGTAGAAAAAGGGGGAAAAAAAAAGAAGAAAAAAAAAAAAACAAGGTATTTGACTGCACTAAGCTCAAGTACTATAAAGCGTGGTATTAGTGCAGTTAAGTACCATTTTTTTTTTCTACTTTTTGTTTATGTTGGAATATCTTGAATAGTCAAACTTAGTGGCTTGGCATTAGCCAACAAACCATTAAATGGCTTGCATGCCCATGTCAGGAAGATGCATGATATTCAAGAAGTTTCATGCGTGAAGAAATGCAAGAGCTTGCATTAAAGGTTCTTCATGAATTGTCAAAGAAGATGGCCAGGAACAAAACCTAACATGCAAACCAAATTCATGCTTCTTTTCTTTGGCCATAAATGCTTGCCATTTTCTTTGACTTGACAAGTTTCTTTGACTTTCAAGAGTGAGTTCCTACGGGAGATTAAAAAAAAAAGGAAAAAAAAAAAGAAAAGAAAAGAAGAAAGAGTGCCTCTACGTGAGACAGAGAGATAGAAAAGAACTCGATTGTATGAAAGTAGAAAAAGGGGAAAAAAAAAAGAAAAAAGAAAAAAGAAAAACAAGGTATATTGTATGAAGCTCGAGTACTATAAAGAAGTATTCAATTTTAGTAATATTGAGTACCACATTGTTTTTTTAATTACACAAATTTCAGGTCAGCAGTGCCACGATGGTGACTCACAAGGAACTTGAGTTCACTGAACCTGAGTACTATTTAGAACTTGATTTTGTGGAACTCAAGTACTAAAAAAGTAGTAGATTGCTAAATATTTCCGAAATAGTGCTAGTTTGCCGCAAATTTTGCCAATGTGTATTTTTAGGAAAAAAAATATAATGATTTTAAAATATGCCTTTTGAAATCAAAATTTAAAAAATCACAATTAAAAATTTGATTTGGGCTTTTGGGCTAATTTGTATGTGTTTGGGCAATTTTTGAAAAGTGCAATGTCCACAACATTTTCGTAATACTTTCATAACAAACCCTAGTTGGTAAGTTGTTATTGGATCTAATTTGAACTTACCAATTAAATAATCTTTTTGTTCACTAGTATTAGTTAGTAACAATATGCCACTTAGGATTTATTTGTGAAAATGTTGTGAACATAGCACTTCTCACAATTTTTTGTTTCAATCTTCATTGGACCAAAATTTTATTTTTAATGGCTCAAATTTTTATTTAGGGTGTTCAAGATTTTTTTAGAGTGGTCAAGAATTTTTTCTAGGGTGGTTAGCAACACATATTAATTTAAACTTTAATTTTTTTCTAGGGTGGTCAGCAACACATATTAATTTAAAATTTAATTTTTTAAGGTATATATATATATATATATAATTCAAGTCAAGGTAGTCACCACCCTGATTAACAAGTAGAGCCGCCCCTAACAATGGAAAATATTGCTTAAAGGATCAATGGTCAACAAGTAAAAAGAGAGCCAGATTCTAGATGATTTTGACATTGATGAATAATCTCTACGCAGTTACTTGAAAGATGGATGCCAAATGAACCTAACACAACATCTCATCACTTATGTGTGGTGAGCATTGATCTCTGGGGGTTTTGCTTAAAGCTTATATTATCACTAATTTAATCATGTCATTAAGAGCACATACACAAGATATTTTACTCCATCATGAGCCTTAGGTTCCAAACAAATGTACTCAACATGAATTTATGGTCTTAGATGATAATTAATGGTCAATAAGTCACACAACCAAAAAACAAAAGATGTCAATAAATCAAATTCTTGATGATTTTGATATTGATGAAAAATCTCTACGCGGTTATGTGAGAGACGGTCGTCAAATGAACCTAACACCACATCTCATCAATTGTGTGTGGTGAGCATTGATCTTTGGAGGTTTGGCTTAAAGCCAATATTATCACTAATTTAATCATGTCATTAAGAGCACATTCACATGATATTCTACTCAATCATGAGGCTTAAGTTCTTGAATTTCTGGCCTTACATGAAATTATGTCACAAGTTGGAAAATATTGCATAATGGATTAATGGTCAACAAGTCACCCAATAAAAAAGAAAAAAAGATGTCAATAAGACAAATTCTTAATGATTTTGATATTGATGAAAAATCTCTACACGGTTACATGAAAGATGATCGTCAAATAAACCTAACTCTACATCTCTTCACTTGTGTGTGCTAAGCATTGATCTCTAGGGGTTTGGCAAAAAGCATATATTATCACTAATTTAATCATGTCATTAAGAGCACATACATATGACTTGAGATTGTACTCAATAATGAGCCTTAAGTTCCAAAACAATTTTCTCAACATGAATTTCTGGCCCTACATGAAAATTATGTCAGACAGTGCAAAATATTACATAATAGATTAATGATCAACAAGTCTCCCAATAAAAAAAAAAAAAATTCAATAATTCAAATTCTTGATGATTATGATATTGATGGAAAATCTCTACATTGTTATGTGAAAAACAGTTCTAAAATAAACCTAACACTACAAGTCTGTTTGGAAACAATTTATTTAGTTGAAACTGAATTTTTTTTGCTAAAAGTGTAGAAAAATAAAAGTTAAAAGGTAACTGAATAGTATAATAGGGGCGAAAATAGCCAAATACAGTATGTAGTATTGAAATTAAAGTGATAATAAAAATGGGTATTTTTTATCAAGCACTTGGCATGAGTTTTTTTTTAATGATCTTCTTGACTATGACATGGGGATATTAATGAAGCTCTATCATTCAAATCTCAAATCTGCTTGCCCAAAAACAATGGTTGTACTGCTTATTCACAGAGCCACACCTTGCCTCTTCCTCTCTCATATTTTCTGCTTGGCTCTATAGCTACCAAGCTCTATTGTAATCTATATCTATATATATCTAAAAGCTGAAGCGTAGTATTTATTGTTGCTACGCTCTAGTTAAGCCATGTCGATCCCATGTCATCATTTATTTTCTTTTCATTTTTATTTTTTGATTTATCGATTGACATTTATTGAGCATCTCCTTAGATTTAGGTGTTACTCTATTTCCAACTCTACTGTGTGTCTCTTCATTAACCCAAACTCTTCAGATGCCTGTATTATATGGAATTCTAATAGTCATCGACAGATTGCAACCTTTTCACCTCCTCACCTCTCATTTCATTCTTTATAAATTATCAATTGTTCTATCTCCAACTCCACTGTGTGTCTCTTCATTAACCCAGACTCTTCAGATGCCTCTATCATATGGAATTCCAACAGTCATCGATAGATTGCAACCTTTTCACCTCCTCACCTCTCATTTCTTTCTTTATAAATTATCAGTTGTTCTCTCTCCACAAATTGATCAGTATGGCCTTCAATGGGATAGTTTCTTGAGTGTTTTAGCCGTTCTTTCTATCATGACTCAAGTATGTCTACCAAAACCCAATCAAATGAGTGTAAGAGACAAAGAATGACTCTAGAGCTTGCAAATGAAACTAAAGCACATGAGAGGCAAACATTAGTAGCCCAAGTCCAAAGGGTATGAACTCAAATTGAGTTTTGTTATTTTTATTATTCTTATTATTTATTTATTTCCCTCTCATTACTTGAAAAAAAAATAATGTTATTCAATTTTGGGATTTCATGGTGAATGAGTTTGAGTTTTCGTGGCCTCAAAACTATTCAAATATAATTTTTCTTTTTCAAAATCGATTTGAGTTTGGCATTTGATCATGTTTGTTACTCTCAATATGTTTGCTATAATATATATATATATATATTGAGAAACAAATACACACACACAAGGGAGAGGGAAATAAGTTCTAACATAAAGGCACACCACAACTTCACTTAAAAGCCATGATTATTTTTCTATTTGATAATTAACTTCAATGTGATGGTTTCATTTTGGTCTTTGTTTTATAGTAAGAGTGTTATTTATTTTCACGAAAGAGAAATTGCTATTGTTCTCTTTTTCCCGTCATTTTATATGATGAACTAAATTTCTTTTTTTATCTCTATTCCGTTTGTCCACTCATTGACAGATGTCAACAATCAAGCCTCATAATCACTGGAAGCTTTGAATTCTATTGAAGATCATACCAATTAATTGGTGACCATTCTTTTCTTGAAAACTTTTGAAGGTGAATAAATATTTTGTTTTTCTTGGGTTGTGCTTAATAATTTGCTTTTTATGGTTCAATACGCATCAGTTATATTAGATTTCTTTTTTCTTATATTAATAATTTGTTGTTTATTGTTTAATTGGACTGTTTGGTGGCCCTGAAATTGTGAAAATGGAAGAGAAAAGAGAGTAGAGTTTGAATCAAAAATTATTTTTATAGTATGGAACTTGGGGTCTAATAGTTTAAATTTTTTTTTTTATCTTAATTTTTTAAATGAAACTTAAATTCTTAAAAGTACATCAGTTTAAGTAGACTGTTGTGTTGTGGCTGAAATTTTTTTGTTTTGGACCTTAGTTGGCCTGTTTGGTTGATGAGTAACTTTATGGATTGTTTAGCTTTTGAGAAATTGTTTGGGATTTTAAGAGTGATAAAATTTAAAGAACTAAATTCCTTTTAAATTCCATTAGTATCTAGCTTTAAGCTAATTGTATTGTGGATGGAAAAATTAATTGGTTCTTGATTATTGAATATCTATCTATTATATTTTGTACATGAACAATAGTTGGGTTTGTAGTTTTAGATTTTGGATTATGTAATTTTTTTCAACAACTTGATTTTCTTTTTAGAATTTTCTCCTCTTGAATGTCTAGAATACTGTGTACATGAGTATTAGACAAAACTTAACAATACTACTATAAGCTAAGTTTTAAATTTTGAATTTTGCTATTTCTTTCATTATTAAACGTAGTATGATATAGCTGACGTGATCCAATGAAGGCAAAAACAACTACTATTTTGGGGGCATAGCAACTAATACAATTTGATAATTTTCCATAGCCATTTAAAGTTCATGAGCTGGAATGCTAATAGCCATCTTCTCTGAGGCAAGAACAATTGGCTAAGCTCAGCAAGTTTGCCACCAACCTTGACCACAACGTGATGGAAAAATTTTATAAAATTATTATTATGGATCAAATGGTTATTTAAGTGGAAAGATCAAATTAATTTAATTTTCATATCCTTTTCATTAGTTTTCTTTTTTACCAACTTTTGAGATTTGTAAATTACTTTCTATTTAACAATTAATTTCATATATCCTTCTCAAAAAAAAAAAAAAAAAAAAAAATCTCAAAAATAGTGATATACCGCATGGTTTAATTGTTTTTTACCACAAACTTAAAGGCTTAGGCTGAAGCTTTTTAAATCATAGAATTGATTGTCATGTGTTAACTACTTTTATGACAGACGTTTTGAATTCTTTAAATTCATAAACATTACCTATACAACTATGAAACAACGGGTAGAAAAAGCTACAAGGCAATTAAAATATGGACTTAATTTGGTAAGGCTACGTTTGACCACAATATTATATGGATGTACAAGGTCAGGTTAGTAAGATATAATATATATGCATATGTTCTTAACTCACTTACTTAAAATTTGTATACACACTATTTGCACTATTTTGATTCTTTGTGGGAATTCAGAATATTGATAAAATGAATGTAATGGAAAGTGGGTGATTTTTATATGAACATGTTAATAAATGTGTGTGGTGGACTGGACATGGGTGGAATCAACGGCACATTATTGTTTAACAATTTGGTCTTTGATGAAAATTGGTACAAGTGAGGGTCTATTAAATTTGATCATTTTATCATTTTGTGGTCTTATCATTTTCTGTTGGCAACTAATGTTCAATTTTTGAGGTGAACAGAGATGAACAGATTATCTTCAATTAATAGATTATGGATTATATCATATTACAAAATAATTATATATTCCCACGCATTGCGTGGGTCTGCGATTAGTATATCTAAAAGTTGAAACATAACATTTATTATTTCTACGCTCCAATGCAAGTTTCCTTGATTATTACTTGTATACAAAATTCCATGATCATTAAATTGGAATAGGTCCCTTACTAACCTAACCAATTGGAATAGGAAGAAATTTCTTCCCATCCACACTAAATGTTGTGTACACTCCAAATTTTTTCTGCATCTCATAATGATACATTATTGATAGGTGTCATCCAAGTCCAACACGATTGAGAGTTGTAATTGAGACTATGGCCCAAAAGCTTTACTATTCAATACTTTGCAAGAAAAATAAAACACTCATTTGATGTAACTGGAGACTATAGAATTTGACATTGTATACACCGAGGTTTGTTCTTGATGTTGTGAAATTGCTGTAGGTACTAAAAACTCTAGTTTGATTAGTTGGCAAGTCATGTTCTTTAATCGTGAAAAGTCTACAATGGAAAACTTTTGTGTTCCTACAATAAATATTTTAGAGAGAAAATTGTTAGTCCCCTCATTCCATTGGGACCCTCGTATTTATACAAAGGAAAAGGGGTCCAATATTCCTAAGTGTCACTTAGTTACATGGAATTTTTGTGCAAATGTGCCTAGATTTCTTTTAAAAATTTAATTATCTATAAATATCAAAAGTTGAAGCGTAGCATTTATTATTTCTACGCTCTAGTTGAAGTGTAATATTTATTATTTCTACGCTCCAATGGAAGTTTCCTTGATTATTACTTGTATACAAAATTCCATGATCATTAAATAGGAATAGGTCCCTTACTAAGCTAACCAATTGGAATAGGAAGAAATTTCTTCCCATCCACACTAAATGTTATGTACACTCCAAATTTTTTCTACATCTCATAATGATATGTTATTGATAGGTGTCATCCAAGTCCAACATGATTGAGACTATTTCCCAAAAGCTTTACTGTTCAACACTTTGCGAGAAAAATAAAACACTCATTTGATGTAACAGGAGACTATGGAATTTGACATTGTATACACTGGGGTTTGTTCTTGATGCTGTGAAATTGCTATAGGTATTAAAAACTCTAGTTTGATTAGTTGGCAAGTCATGTTCTTTAATCGTGAAAAATCTACAATGGAAAACTTTTATGTTCCTACAATAAATATTTTGGAGAGAAAATTGTTAGTCCCCTCATCCCATTGGGAACCCCGTATTTATACAAAGGAAAAAGGGTCCAATATTCCTAAGTGTCACTTAGTTACATGGAATTTTTGTGCAAATGTGCCTAGATTTCTTTTAAAAATTTAATTATAATTTTAAACTCTAATTTGGTGATTTTTATATGATTTTTGTGATTTGATTTTGATTCAGTAAAGACATATTAGCCAAAAGAAATGAAGGTAGAGCTATTACAGAAATCTATACTTTCAGATTAGCAATTACAGATGGCTAATGCTGCATTGTCATTTTTGGTTGTGGTATGAATACGCGGTATGTTGCTTGGGCGACTGATTGAGGCAAAACAATTAACCATATTAAAAAGGATTAGCAACTTTTTCTTTCTCTTTTACCATTTGTGGTATGTATATGCCTTTTTCACATATGATTAACTAAAGTACCCATTAGAATTTCCCTTAATTATGATAAACATATTAATTTTTCTTTAAAGAAGTTTTATATTTATTAAATGATATATATATATATATATATTTATATTTATATTTATATTTATATGTTGAGGGTCATGTAGCTGAATTGGAACCTCTCCGTACACAAAGTGTCTAACACCACATCTCATCACTTGTGTGTGGTGGGCATTGATCATTGGGGGTTTGGCTTAAAGCCAATGTTATCACTAATTTAATCATGTCATTAAGAGCACATTCACATGATATTCTACTCAATCATGAGGCTTAAGTTCATGAATATGAAATTATGTCACAAGGTGGAAAATATTGCATAATGGATTAGTGGTCAACAAGTCACCCAATTTAATATATATATATATATATAAAGAAAAAAAAAAAAAAAAAAGATGTCAATAAGAAAAATTCTCAATGATTTTGATATTGATGAAAAATCTCTACGCGGTTACATGAAAGATGATCATCAAATGAATCTAACCCTACATCTCTTCACTTGTGTGTGCTGAGCTTTGATCTTTAGAGCTTTGGCTAAAAGCATATATTATCACTAATTTAATCATGTCATTAAGAGCACATGCACATGACTTGAGATTGTACTCAATAATGAGCCTTAAGTTCCAAAAACAATTTCCTCAACATGAATTTATTGCATGAAAATTATGTCAGACAGTGCAAAATATTGCATAATAGATTAACGGTCAACAAGTCACCCAATAAAAAAAAATTTCAATAATTCGAATTCTTGATAATTATGATATTGATGGAAAATCTCTACATTGTTATGTGAAAGACGGTTCTGAAATGAACCTAACACTACGAGTCTGTTTGGGCACAGTTTATTTAGTTGAAACTGAAAACTTTTTACTGAAAGTGTAAAAAAATAAAAACTAAAATGTAGCTGGACGCATGAATAATACCTACAATACAATGAGACCCATAAATAATACGAAAAAAAAGCTACAAAATTAAATAAAGAACAAAGTTTCTCTCCAAACTAGTTTGGAGAGAAGCCCTACAAACTCATCATATATCTTTATATTGAGTGTGAATTTTGAAAATCTAACCATTAGATTGCATGTTCTTATTACATCCTTAATGCTTACAAAATTTCAAGAAAATCAAAGATTAATTGCTATGTCATCAAATAAATGTTATAATATCAAGTTTTTGTAATCTAAAGTTGTATTAAAAAAATAAGTTAATTGATTAAATAATAAATAACATCCGATTTAACCGAAATTTGATATGCATGTTAAGGACATAAGAAACATAAAATTGAACGGTTAGATTTTCAAAATTCACAACTGAAAAAGAAATATATGAGAAGTTTGAAGAGTTTCTCTCTAAACTAGTTTGGTGAAAAACTTTATTCTTAAATAAATATCTTCTCAAACGGTGGGTCTTGGCTTAAAATAATATAAAAGCATTAGTCAACAAGTCAAGGTCTTGATTAAAATAATATAATAATAAGAAAAATGAGAAAAGGTTTGAAGAATCACAATATATATTAGGACGAGTTAATTACAATATACTCACACTTCAGATTTTCTTCCTTCAAACTTATCTTACTTCGTTACAATGGCTACCACTTTTGCAACTCATCACGTGCAGAGTCAATCTCAAGTGTCTCTTGCAATGAAAAAGACAAGCAAGCCCTTGTAACGCTCAAACGTGGTCTCACTGATCATGGACACGTCCTCTCATCCTGGTCTGACCATAAAGATTGCTGTATATGGGACGGAGTCTTCCGTGACAATAAAACTGGCCGAGTCACTGAGCTCCACCTCAATTATCCAATGAGGTTAGGCGGTGAGATTAGTGGTTCGTTGCTCCAATTAGAACATTTGAATTACTTGAATTTGAGTTACAATGACTTTAATTGTTCAGTTGGTTCCCAAAGGGAAAGAAATGGAATACAAAGAGAACCTTAAATTTGTTAGGCTCATAGAACTTTCAAGTAACAACTTGTCTGGATCAATCCTTGCTGAAATTTCTGATCTTTCCAAATTACGTTTTTTGAATTTGTCTCGAAATCATTTGATGGGAAAGATACCAGAAAAAATTGGGAGTATGAAAGAGTTAGAGTCAGTTGATCTCTCACGAACTCATTTATCTGGTGAAATTCCTCCAAGCATGTCTAATATGACATTTCTTAGTCTCTTGGATTTGTCATTCAACAACCTCTCGGGTAGAATTCCTTCAAGCACTCAACTTCAATCATTTGATGCCCATAGTTACATTGGACATCTTCAGTTATGTGGTGATCCTCTTCCAAAAAGCTGCACAATTGAGGAACAATCTTTGAATAGATCACCAATTGGCAGTGTTGAAGATGATTCTAAAAACTCCAGCTTCTGCATTGGTATGGGATTTGGATTTGCAACTGGCTTTTGGGCAATTTGTGGAGCTCTCTTCTTTAATAGGACTTGGAGGCATGCTTATTTTAGATTTGCCGATGAAATAAAAGATTGGATTTATGTGACTGCAATGAGAAAGATGAATTTATTGGAAAAGCTAAGAGTTTGCCTTAGTAAGTGAGGCATCGTTATCTAGCCAAAAGGTATTGCTTTAAGTTATATGTCCTTAATATTGTTTCTTGCATGTTGATGTTGTAGTCAACTACTTTGAATATACAATTTAATTCATAGCTAAATGTGATAGTCATTTGGATTTTATTTCACTAACATGACATAACTTTAGCCTTGGTTTATATTTCGTTTAAAGACATTTTTCTTTTAATAGGTAGATAGTAGGGGAGGGGGAGGTGTGGCTTGAGACGTAGACATAGAGTACCACAATAGATACCATTACTGTTGGGCTATCACTAAACTTTGTTTAGAGACATTTGAAGTGCATAAAGAGGGAACTCATTGAAATACTCTAAATAGAAACAAAGTGGTACTATGACGGAAGAAATTGTTTCTCATATACATAATACATCAAATATGTAGTGTAGAATTTTATTTATTTATTTATAATTATTATTATAAATAGGATGCATAGCATGAGTTATAACCTCATATGCTCTAAGCTTCAATTCAATTGGAGGATTTTCTAGTAGAATATCAAAGAGGTGGACTTAACATGAATTCTTAGAATTTCAACATGACGTATTTTGAATTGAGGTTAAAGAAGAATTATTATACTCACATCACTATTATTGAAAATTGCAATTCATTTAAAGAAGAATTATTTCTCCATCAGCATAAATTTAGATTTCTGGTCACTAAACAAAAAATAGTGCTTCTAGGACTCATTGATTTATTTCACAATGACTCTTCAATTCCACAAACTCCTAGAGGCCCTCAATTGAGCCAAATCTATGACTGTTATTGAATTGAATTGGGTTTTTGATAACAATATTAATCATAAAGATTAAAACTTCCTTTCATTTATGCAATGTTTTCTTATCTTCTTCTTTATTTTTTTTTTCGTGCTTTTGTATGACCCTTTTGCTCTTTTGCAAACAATATTCACAGGCTGTGAAAACTATTGCAATCCAAGACATTTACAAGTTGAAGCAGATGTAAATAAATTGTTTCTATATGACAGGTCAGTGTAACTATGACTTTATCATATGAATTATCTCGTTTGTTACCTTTGCATACGAACTATATGTGGCTATTGCCTATTTGTACTGGCCAGTTTCGCTAAGGATGTTGTTTGTATTAATGTGCAAAGATAGGGACCATATTAGTAGTGTAGACCATTTGATTGGTTTTTATTAGCCTCTTCAATGAGTTTTTAACCCAATTATGTTGATATACATGCTTATGTTTGAAGTAGTAACTATATGGAGTTTGATGTTATGGTCAAATTAATTAAAGCAAATTAATGAAAGGAAATGACACACAATCAGACAAAGAAATAATGTGCCAAACATGAAAAAATAATGTTGACAAGGGAGTGACTGGTTGAGCTTTGATGATTCTGACAGCATTTATTTGATGGGAATATGCTACGAGGAAGCTAAGTAGGCTGGTGCGCTACTAGAGGTGCCAAGTGAACCATAGAAGTTTCTTCTAGCAATGACTTCCTTGGGGAGCTCACTTGGTATGCAATCTTCCTTCTTTGTGTGAATGGTTTTTTTTGTTTCCTTCCCCCTTAATAACCATTAAGTAAGCATGTGTTGCAGTGAGTTGGGTTATAGAAGTATTTTTTTCTTCTTTATAAAAGATGGAAAAATTGGGTTATAGATTTTGGTCTTCTACAATTAAGTAAAGAATTTATGTTGTACATTTTAGATTGATGCCAACCGCTAGTAGTTCCTAAGATCTCATGATATCCATGAGATTTTGGGTTCGAAATGTCATACTTGCATCTTGGGGCCACCCTCATAGGATTCTTCCTTGTAATAACCTGGTGCATGTGCGATGAGGGGATTGAATACACTCAAGGGAATAGTTAGAAATATGAAGAGGTCTGGACACACTTATTTGTTTAAAAAAAAAAAACAGTTGCCTATTATGGCATGTACAATAATTTTTCAAGAAATAAATGAATTGCCATTTTGAATATTCTTTTAAATTTTTTTCTTCAGTTGTTTGTTCTCTTGCTTAAATTTTTTTTTTCTTCAATTGTTTGTTCTCATGCTTTGTTATCAATGAATTGCAGTTAATGTGTTCTTGGCAAACTCATTGGCTTTTACTTTTGCATCACTATTTTATTTGTTTTGACTTTTCCAACTTTTTTTTTTGTGTTTCTAGCATGAGTCTTTGCTGTTCTTACGGTTTCTCTTTTGATGTATATGCAGGGGGCATCTCATGGATTTGTGAAGAACTTTATTTGGGTTCTTACTGCCTTCAAAAAACAATTGTAGATGGTGTAAACCTATTCTTCCTATGTGCTTTCTACCTATTTTTGATCATAGCTATCATAGGAAAATGTTCTACAAGAAGTAGCAGAAAAGATTGGGTCTTGGTGGTAGTTTCACTGTGTTGTGCTCTTTGTAGCATTGGTTATTTTAGTGTGGGTTTATGGAATCTAATGGCCAAAGATGACGAATTCAATCATATGAGCTGGTTGGTTTACTTTGTTAGAGGAATGGTTTGGATCTCTTTTACTGTTTCCCTGCTTTCTCAATGGTCCAAATGGATCAGTCTTCTAAACTCTTTTTGGTGGGCCTTCTCTTTTGTATTGATTTCAATTCTGAATGTCCAAATTCTACTAAAAACACATAGCATTGAAATTTTGGACATGGTACCTTGGTATTAACTTTCTACTTTTCCTCTGTGCCCTTAGGAACCTAATTCACTTTGTTTCTCAACATAATCTAGAAAACAATCCATCTGAACCTCTATTAACCAAAAAGGCTGAAAAAAGGCAAATAGAATTAGACCAGGCTAGTTTTCTTGGAACATTGATAGTGATATGGTCGTGGTCCTCTCTTATGGTATGTTTATTCACTTTCCAACTTTCTTTTATACATATAGAAGGAATCCAGTTCAAAAAATTTTCCTCCTTCCCTTTTCTCGTTCGCCATATCGAAAAGTATGTACATAAACAAGATTCTTGAGAAACAGTTAAAATGGTTAAATAAATGCAAGGGAAAGTATCGTTTTGGAATATGTCTAAACATGATGGCAATTATACCTGGCAATTATCTTATAATGCTAAAAAAATTGTTTAGCTTAAGGGCTCCCTTGACTTTATGGGTTTGTGTAAATAGGTAATGGATCAAAGGTAATTATGTGCTTGGATGAGCAAATTTTCAATGGCTGATTTTACTTGGAAAATAAGCTGTATATAGACAGAGAGAGGTTTTAAAACTTCAGATGTCAATAAACTGAAAAATAAGCTCATCATAAGTGGAAATATCCTGAAGAAAAGAGAATTTACTGTAAGAACAATTGTAAGTCCCTGGATATATATGTGAAAGCTAGTTTTGTGTCCAAAAGGCCCCAAAGAGTCCCCATCCAAACTATTTCACTAAATTGTAATGACGTTGAGGCAGCTTATGCTAATCTGAGTTGGTTTGGTCTTGCAGGGAAACTTATAGAATATGATGAGCCTTCAGAGCTTCTTGAGACTAACTCCTCCTTCGCTAAGCTTGTAGCTGAATACTGGTCCAGCAGCAGGAGGAACTCCTACCAGGATTTCAACAAATATCAATAATAATATAGATAATGATAAATAAAGTAAATAAAGCACACATTCGGCATGAAAATGAGTGATTTTTATGTGGCTTTAAAGCACACTTAGGTGATTACATGTAACACATGTTATCCCAAGGTGTCATCACAAAATAGGACTCTTTGTGAAAGTATTGGAATATTTGACTGGTATATAGAATCCTGGGCTACTTTGTATTTTGTAAGCGGATTTGCCTATGGGCTATGGGAAAAGATGCAATGCCATATTTTACCATTTGGATAATACCATCATTATTGTTTATAGGTGTGCAACTACTGAAGTGCATTTCACCTTATTACCAACATACTCTTACACAAATATTTTTCTTCTTGTCCATTGTAGGCTCATTATTCCTATAAACTATACAAAGGAAGGTAGAATAATTTGACACTTTTGATCAACATTGAAAAAAACATTTTAAAAAGAAAAGAAAAATAGCTTCACTGATCTACACAATGGAAAGGGTAATAGGTATAGTTTTGCTATAAATAGTTTCAAGGAAATTAGAACTCCGGTATTGAACTTGCACTCTCTCCAATTGGGGAGAGAGATAGAGGTATCACTTGATCTGTATGGCTCGACGGTAGGTAATAGTCAATTAGTTAATACTTAACATAAAGATATATATTAACATCATGATAAGTACAGCACTAGCATGAAGTGGCTTGTTCTAGTCTAATATTGTCATCATGCAATAAGCTTTACTTGTTCCTCCCATTCCCTAACACTAGTGAGCTTAATTTAGAATAAAGAAACAGAAATTCATGTTCCAATATGCCAATTCCTAATTTGGTCTAATATTATACGTGTTGAGGTACAAATTTTCGGGCCTTGATTTTATTAGCCCACACACAAAAATACTCATATAAGCCCATACATTATTTTAAACCCACGTGAATATTCTCATATATATTTTCCAAATATTCTCTATGTTATTGGGCCTTCACAAATATTCCATACACAAGCCCATAAATCACCTTGGGCCTTCTCACAAATGTTACATGTTATATCCTACATATTACCCAACTTAGATCTTCTACAAATAGTACTCACCATATTGCTACCAAAAATGGGCCACAAAACTACACTACCTCCACAAAAGCCCAACAAATGCCATCTCTAAAGCCTGGTACGATCTGGCACCTCTAAATCCCGGTATGATCCGGTACTTCTAAAGTCCGGTACGATCTGGCACCTCTAAAGCTTGGTACGATCCGGCATATGTAAAGTCCGGAATGATCCGGCACTTCAAAAGCCCGGTACGATCCGGCATCTCTGAAAGCCCGTTGCTACACGGCAATATTTTTTGCAAAATCTCAAAATCATTTATTTTTCAAAGCCCAAAATGCTATTTTGGCAAAAAACAATTACTTTATGCTCAAAACCCAAATGTTCATTTGGCACTATTTTACAAAGCCCAAGTATTCATTTGGCACTATTTTTCCAAAGCCCAAATGCTAACTTGGCACTTATTTTCCAAAACCCAAAATGCTATTTTGGCAAAAACAATTATTCTACACTCAAAGCCCAAGTATTACTATTTGGCACTACTATTAATTTTACTTATTCTATGAAGCCCAAATACTATTTTGGCACACATTTACAAAATCAAATACTATTTTGACATTTGTTACTCATCTCTTAAAATTATTACTTCTACAAAATTTATGGAAGTTATGCCTACTATTTCCATAATCAACTAAACTACAAAGCCCATGAATATTGCCCATGGAAAAACCACTCATTTTGTAGGCTTAACTAAGCCCAAGCAAGCTCATTTACAAAGCTTAGCTGGGTCAGGCCAGCCCACACACAAATCTCAGCAAATGGAGAACACGTGAACTGGTTAGCCACATCCCAGCAGCAATTGAACAACTGGAGCTCTTTCCCATCAAGTCTCAACTTGTCCAATCAGATCAGAAAAGGGACACGTGTCCACCAGGGGATGAATTCTTTCTCTACAAGCTAAAATCCCATCATTCCTCAAGTGACATAAAGCTAAAAGTGATGTGACAGAAAGCTGAAAAAGCTTCAACCAGCTATTACCTCTTTCTTCTCCAACTCATTTCAGTCAAAGAACTCAAAGCTTCCATGACAAGGCCTTCAAAGCTCCTGAAACGTGATGGAACCAGCTCATTTTCATGCTAAAAATGTGTATTCTCTGGTTCATGAACCAAGTACATGAACCCTAAATGGGGAAACTTAGGGAAATGTGGTTTGGAAGGCACCAAAGGGATCTCAGCAGAGTTTCCAGCAAGGGCTCCAAGGTTGACACTTGGCTTGGGGTGGTCCAATCTGCCCTAGGGAACTCTGATTCTAGTTGCAGCATAACCAAGATCATTAGTCTCAAGCATGCTCTAATCTAATCAGCCAAAGCTAATCAGCATTCAATGCTAAACCAGAAACCCAGCTGTTACTGCCCAGAACAGCAACAACCTTCTAAAGTTGAGCTTACTACTCTTAGCTAAAAATCCTTAGAACGATTTTCTAAAGATTTTCTGAAGATTGGGAAAGATTTATCAAAGATTATTTTTGCTAATCACCCCCTAAAAACTCAGATATAATGGAACTCTCCATTAATGCTTCAACTAACTCAGACCAACTCACTAAGCTACATACTAAGATTCTTCCTTAAACTCTCAGCAAAAAGCCTTATCTAAGCTCTAAAAAGACACTGAGTTCTTAGTTTCAAGCTAAGAAACTAAGTTCTCCTAGCTCTTAGCTCTTAAACACTCATTATACTTCTACTAAAAAACATTCAGCTCTACCTAGCAGAAAGCTCCAGCAAAGTCACTATATTCTCTCACTCATTACTCATACCACTCACCATACTCTCTCACTCATTACTCATACTACTTACAAATGATTATCTCTACTCACTACACATACTATATTCATGAGCATGCCATGGCACCATAATGATCTTGCTGCCCTAGCTGGGATCTCTCTCTCTCCCTTCATCTCACACTAAGTTTTCTCAATTATTTGTTATTATGGAACCTATGATATTTACTTATTCATTTACTATTAATGGGTATGATGTAACTGTCATTATTGAATTTTGCCCTCATATTGTTGTGTTAGAAGACTCTTTTCCCGAACTAACAGATGTTGAGTCTGAAAATACGGACATTTCTCTTAATCTGTGAAACACCTAACAGCTGAAAGTCTATACTGTTTTGTATTATTTTACTACTGGGTTGTTTTCTACAGAAACACTCTACCGCTGGACTATTTTCTGCAGATACGTTTTACCGCTGGGTTTTTTCATACAGAATGCTTTTTAACCATACTGACGTGTCCGCTATAGGGATTGTTTGTGGGCCACTCTTGTCAGTTCCAATCTAAGCCCAAGGCATAAAATATAGTGGATTTCATGGATTTTCACCGATAGCCTTTGGGCCGTGCATTAAGCCCATTGTTGGGTTTCAGTTTAGACCTCCAACCCATTATAAATTTTATTTGTCGGAAGGAAAACTTTTTCTCCCCCGACAATACACATATATACAAAGTTACAAACTGTTCTCAGAGGGCTAGAAGTTTTGTGAGTCATTGACTATTGTAATTGTTTCTGATTTAATGGATTGTGTGTGTTCGGAATCTTTGCAATCTGTCAATAGTGCTTTACTCCGCAAATTCCCTGCTCGCAAAAGCCAAAACTTCTAGAAGATCCAAAGATCCTCCAAGATAGGAAAAAATGATACCTGGTTTTAATCTCTCAAATATAGTACGTGGTATTGAAATTAAAGTGATAATAAAAATGGGTATTTTTTATCAAGCACTTGGCTTGAGTTTCTTTAATGATCTTCTTGACTATGACATGAGGATACTAAAGAAGCTCTATTATTCAAATCTCAAATCTGCTTTCCCAAAAACAATGGCTGGATTGCTTACTCACAAAGCCACACCTTGCCTCTTCCTCTCTCATATTCTCTGCTTGGCTCTACAACTTCCAAGCTCTACTATAATGGCTCTAATAGCACACATTTCAATAGCACTTCCTTGATACTCTTTGTTTTATAAAACGAGTTCTTCTTACGGGTTCGTGGGCTTAATTTCTTGCTCGAGCGAGATTCTTGCTTGAGTATTAAAAAACATACAAGAGTGAAATCAGTGTCAAGTATCTCCTACGCATGTGGAACCCCACGTACCAGTGAGACACGAATCTCATAATGTTGCATACAAGATTTTTCCCTTGCGAAGGTGTTTAAAAAATAAATCAATGTCTCATGTCTATGGTTCTAACCTTGAACTCCACTTAGTTGTTTTATGGTTATAATAAAGAGATATACTATATCCATAACATTCACATAACACTTTCACAACAAATTTTAAGTTTTAGGTGCAAAAAAAGTAATTTCAGTGATAGATTCAAATTAGAATCAATAATAACTTACTACCTATGATTTGTTAATGTCTCACATTTATGCAAGAGTTGAGGTGTTAGCTTATTATAGGTCAAATAAAATAAAATACTAAAACCCTTCACAACTAAAACATTTTGTTGTATTATTAGATTTTCCCTCCTCTCCTCACTATCTAAAGAATACTTTAGACCTCTTTCCCTCTCTCTCTTTTGTGTGTGTGTTTGTTTTTCAAAAAAAAAAAAAAAAAAAAAAAGAACACTTTAATCCTCGCTTGAGTAGACTTTAAACCCCATTTGGTTGGAGTGATTATTGGAGGGATTAAATATAAAGGAGAAAAAAGAGGAGAGAAAAATGAGGTTTGTGGTTATTTGGTTGACAGTGAAAAATAGAAAGGATTTGGTGGGATCTAAGAGTTTTCTCATTGGGCCTACCAAAACACAATATCCCCAAATTGGAGAGAAAATTATTGAAAAATATTTGGACAAAAATGCCTAAGTCAGGTTTCTTCAAACTCCACTATGTTAGGTGCTACCTTTGATTTTGTTTTATTTATTTATTTTCTGGGTTTTCTATTCTTTTTTTTTTTTTATTAACCGAGCATGATTGGGGGTTTTTTTTTTTAATTATAATTTTTTTTTCATTCATTTTTTTTAAAAAAAAAAAATCTAGGCATGCTTGAATCAGATTGATTGGGTCTTTGCTTTTATTTATTTTTTAATTGGGCAAGATTTTTGTTTTAATAAACTTGGTGTGATTGCCCTTTTTTTTTTTTTTTTTTTTTTTTTTTTTTTATAATTTCTAATTGGGATTTTTTTAATAAGGACATATGAGTCAAGTTATATAAATTGCATTCTTAATCCTCCCACTTTTCTCCTCAACCAAATGAAAGAGTTTTTCACCTCTCTACTTTGCCATCTTCCCACTAAATACCATGAGAGAAAACTAAAATCTATTTTATTCTCCTATTTTTTTAGCCCCACCTTATTTTCTATTTTCTCACTTTTCAATTCCCCCCACCAAACAAAGTGGGAGTATTTAAAGGTGTGGTCTTATAAAAATAGGATTGGAATTGGCAAATTAGGGTTGGAGATGCTACACAAAAAGACATAGGGATTAGTCAACAAATGAATCATTGCAATAACAAATGAACCATTGCAATTAGATAGAGTATAAGGATTTGTGATATTGGAAAGAGCATAAGGAATTGACCAATTATAAACAAATGAGATTAATTAGTAAAAGAATCATTGCAATTAGAAATTTGAAGGAGTCTTAGCTTTTGATTACTTTGAAAAATTAGATATTTCTTAGATAATTTAATAAAGGTTATGTTAATGGTTGCTTTAGGGCAATTGTTAATAAGCTATTTTAGAAAAATTTAAACACCACTTTCATGGAAAATATAAAAGCTGAAAAAAATTAATTACTCTTTTCATAAAAAATTTCTTAAATCAATGCTCTTAGGGCATCCGTTAACCTTTTCAGTTTAATAATATTCATTTAAGCGGTTCGTGGCATTATTTATTTATAGGTCTAGTTAATGGGTGCACTTAGAATATTTATTAATAAAAAGTTTTACAAAAATTTTGATTAGAAATATAAAAAAATATTTTAAAAAATTCAATTTTTTTCTATTTTCATAAAAACTTTTTTTTTTTTTTTTTTTTTTAAGAATACTAAGTATTTTTAATACACACGGGAATGCTAGAGAAGGTTTTGAAAGTAATCCCTTATTTATTATTATTATTTTTTTAATCTTATCTTATATAGACTATTAAATCTTTTGATAGCATTTTAGTAAAAGGTTTGACTTACTTTCAGTATTTTTTTAACTGGAATCTTCTTTTATTTTAATGAGAAACTGCCACATCCACCACTAACTAAATGAAATGTGGAGATTAAAACCCACTATCACTTGCCATTGTATATTTAAAACAACAAAAAATGTCTAGTTAAAAAAGTACTGGAGGTAAGTCAAATCCTTTAGCAAAAATATATATATTTTTTATAGTATTAATTGGATAGTCATTAGTAAGAGGACAACATAAATATGTAAGTGGTATGCATTATGGTTCAGGATATAGTTGTCATAACCAACATTCGAATGGCCTAGTTGGTAAGATACTGGGCCATCAAGTCTTAGGACTTGAGTTTGAGCCTCAAATAACTAGCTGTGTGTTGGTGCTCTTTATATCCCACATCTATTCAAAATGGTCTAAAGAATAAAGAATAATAAGTGAGTTTCTCATGGACTAGGAGTATGGGTTTTGCCTGAGAGCGGGTAGGGTACTACTATGATCATGCTCAGGTAGGGAAGCCACACGGGTCGTCCCCTCTACCAATTTTTCAGTTACCAAAAAAAAAAAAAAAATAAAAGAATGTAGTTGTCATCATCTCTCGCTTTCAAGGTGTTTCCTTCAGTTGGGTCTCTAGAGCTGAGAACAGTGCAGCTCATTATTTTGCAAAATGGTCTTTTGAATTATAATTTCGTGGGGTCCTTTGGTGTTGGTGCTGCCCTCCCTGTTTAGAGGCTGCTTTGGTTAAGGAGTCTGTTATGTGTAATCTGGTTTTTCGTTAACAAAGTCTTTTTTCTCATAAAAAAAATTAACTGACAAGGCACAATTGATAAATTAAATGAAAAACATAGTATTGAATCTTGTTTATAATTTTTTAAAATATATAGTGGGGAAAGAGGGAACTCTAGATATTTTCACTGAAAATATTATAAAATATTTTAAGGTTCAAGCAAGAGGATAAATTTTGCTCTTCAAGTATTGAATTTAAGTTGAGACTTAGGTATAATACGTTAAATTCTCCAAATAAATTCAAAGACAGTTGTATTGAATTCAATTGTTTTACAAACGTTAATCTTGTTTATGTTTTATTAGTCAATGCAATAATGTGTTGAATTTATTCCCTAATATAGTCAAAAGGAACTTTGTTGTCTTTGAAGTAATTTCCCAAAGATGTGGTTGTGTTCAAAAAGAAGACTTCAATCCTTTCACAGTTCTAATTGTTTGTTTAATGATTTCCCTTTCTACCCAAAAAAGCTTGAAGTATTAAATAACTTTTCATAAACGTTTTTTATTCAATAAGAAGGCTTAAAGTACCTTAGACAGTTCCGATTAGTTGGTTAATGATGTCTCTCTACCCAAACAGAAAAAGAAAACGAAGAGTTGGAGATTTATATGGACTTATATATATATATATTTTTAAATTTATTTATTGAAGTTATAGACGTATTGAAATGGTCATGAATAACCTCATCCTCCACGTTTTATTAGAATGATTAATGAAAGGAAATGACACACAAACAGACAAAGAAATAAATGTGCCAAACATGAAAAAAAAAATGATGACAAGGGAGTGACTGGTTGAGCTTTGATGATTCTGACAGCACTAATTAGATGGGAATATGCTTCGAGGAAGCTAAGTGGGGGCACTTCTTATTCCTGACTTCATACATGATAAGTAGGCTTGTGCGTACTAGAGGTGCCAAGTGAACCATAGAAGTTCTTCCAGCAATGATTTCCTTGGGGAGCTCACTTGGTACATGCATTCTTCCCTCTCTGTGTGAATGTTTTTTTGTTTCCTTTCCCTCAATAACCATTAAGTAAGCATGTGTTGCAGTGAGTTGGATTATAGAAGGTTTTTTTTTTTTTTTTGTAAGATGTAAAAGTTGGGTTATAGATTTTATTCTTCTACAATTAAGTAACGAATTTATGTTGTTTGCGGTAAGACATTTCAGATTGATGCCAACCGCTAGTAGTTTCTAAGGTCTCGTGATATCCATAAGATCTTGGGTTCAAAACCTCATACTAGCATCTTGGGGCCATCCCCATGGGATTCCTTCTTGTAATAACCTAGTGCATGAGGAATGAGAGGACTGCATACATCCGAAGGAATAGTTAAAAATGAGACGAGGCATGGACAGGCTCGTTTGAAAAATAAAAAGACAGTTGCCTATTATGGCATGTACAATAATTTTTCAAGCAATAAATGAATTACCATTTTGAATATTCTTTTAAATTTTTTTCTTCAGTTTTTTGTTCTCTTTCTTAAAAAATATTTTCTTCAATTGTTTGTTCTCTTGCTTTGTTATCAATGAATTGCAGTTAATGTGTTCTTGGCAAACTCGTTAGCTTTTACTTTTGCATCACTATTTTATTTGTCTGACTTTTCCAACTTTCCTGCGTTTCTAGCATGAATCTTTGCTGTTCATACGGTTTCACTTTTGATGTATATGCAGGGGGCATCTCATGGATTTGTGAAGAACTTTATTTGGATTCTTACTGCCTTCAAAGAACAATTGTAGATGGTGTAAACCTATTCTTCCTATGTGCTTTCTACCTATTTTTTATCATAGCTATTATGGGAAAAAGTTCTACAAGAAGTAGTAGAAAAGATTGGGTCTTGGTGGTAGTTTCACTGTGTTGTGCTCTTTGTAGCATTGGTTATTTTAGTGTGGGTTTATGGAATCTAATGGCAAAAAATGATGAATTCAATCATATGAGCTGGTTGGTTTACTTGGTTAGAGGACTGGTTTGGATCTCTTTTACAGTTTCCTTGCTTTCTCAATGGTCCAAATGGATCAGTCTTCTAAACTCTATTTGGTGGGCATTATCTTTTGTATCGATTTCAATTCTGAATGTCCAAATTCTACTAAGAACATATAGCATTGAGATTTTGGACATAGTACATTGGTCTATTAATTTTCTACTTTTCCTCTGTGCCCTTAGGAACCTAATTCACTTTGTTTCTCAGCATAATCTAGAAAACAATATATCTGAACCTCTATTAGCCAAAAAGGCCGAAAAAAGGAAAATAGAATTAGACCAGGCTAGTTTTCTTGGAAAATTGACATTTTCTTGGATTAATAGTTTACTTAGCTTGGGCTACTCAAAACGATTGGCTCTTGAAGACATCCCCCCTGTAGTTCCTGAAGATGAAGCCAAATTTTCCTACAAAAAGTTTGCTCATGCATGGGATTCTCTTTTAAGGGAAACAAACTCGAACAATACTGGGAACTTGGTTCTTCAGGCCGTTGCAAAAGTTTACCTGAAAGAGAATATGTTCATAGGCATTTGTGCATTGCTTAGGACAATTGCTGTAGTAGTTTCTCCACTAATACTCTATGCTTTTGTAAATTATGCAAATGGCAATGAGAGGAACCTGGATGAAGGTCTCTTTATTGTGGGCTGTCTAGTTGTTACCAAATTAGTTGAGTCTTTGTCTCAAAGGCACTGGTTCTTTGATTCAAGGAGGTCAGGAATGAGAATGAGATCAGCCTTAATGGTGGCAGTCTACCAAAAGCAGTTAAAACTTTCTAGTTTAGGAAGGAGAAGGCACTCAACTGGGGAGATAGTGAATTATATTGCAGTTGATGCTTATAGAATGGGTGAATTTCCATGGTGGTTCCATTCCTCATGGAGCTTTGTACTGCAACTTTTCCTAGCCATTGGCATTCTTTTATGGGTTGTGGGTCTTGGTGCACTTATAGGTCTAGTTCCTCTTCTCATATGTGGACTCCTTAACGTGCCTTTTGCAAATATGCTACAGAAGTGTCAAACTCAGATTATGATTGCCCAAGATGAGCGATTGAGATCCACTTCCGAGATCCTAAACAATATGAAGATCATAAAGTTGCAATCATGGGAAGACAAATTCAAGAATTTGATTGAATCCCTCCGCGAAAATGAGTTCAAATGGTTGGCTGAAACTCAGTTTGCAAGGGCTTATGGCACATTGTTGTATTGGATATCTCCAACCATCATTTCTTCAGTGGTCTTCTTGGGATGTATTATTTTTGGAAGTGCCCCTCTAAATGCTAGCACCATCTTCACAGTTCTTGCATCATTGAGGACTATGGGGGAGCCTGTGAGAATGATACCAGAAGCTCTTTCTTCTTTGGTCCAAGTGAAGGTATCTTTTGATCGTCTCAAAGCTTTTCTGCTTGATGATGAGCTAAAAAACTATGAATTAAGGAGAATCCCCTATCAGAACTCGGATAAGAGTGTAAAGATGCAATCAGGGAATTTCAGTTGGGATCCTGAAGTAATGATTCCAACTCTAAGAGATGTGAACTTGGAAATAAGATGTGGGCAGAAAGTTGCTGTTTGTGGTCCAGTTGGGTCTGGGAAATCATCACTTCTCTATGCTGTACTAGGGGAGATACCACAAATTTCTGGAACAGTGAGTCAAAAACTGACTGATTGTTTGTAATTTTGCAACTGAATTTTTTGTCACTGATTTTGGTCTTTATTGCTCAATAACAGGTTAATGCATTTGGATCCATTGCCTATGTTTCTCAAACTTCTTGGATCCAAGGTGGGACTATTCGAGATAACATATTATATGGAAAGCCTATGGACAAGATTAAATATGAGAAGGCCATAAAAGCATGTGCTTTGGACAAGGACATCAATAATTTCAACCATGGTGATCTCACAGAAATAGGTCAGAGAGGGCTTAACATGAGTGGAGGACAGAAACAAAGGATTCAACTAGCTCGAGCTGTATATAACGATGCTGATATCTATCTCCTTGATGATCCATTTAGTGCAGTAGATGCTCATACAGCTGCAATTTTATTTAATGTAAAATAAACTTGCTTCAAGTTTCTTCATGCGTGTGAAATCTAGGATCAAGCAAGAATTCTTAGCTTTGATGTAGTTCACTTAACCAAGTAAAAGTTTGAATTTGCAGGATTGTGTCATGGCTGCTCTTGAAAACAAAACTGTCATTCTAGTAACTCATCAAGTGGAGTTTCTCTCAAAAGTTGATAAAATTCTGGTAAGTGTTTACCAAAAACTAAGTTCTAATAAATCAGCTTAGTTTTAAATTTTGTATGCATAAATTTGTTACCCATATATATGTACCTTTCTTGTAAGTCATATAATTCTGTTTCTTAACTTTATAGGTTATGAAGGATGGACAAATTACTCAATCAGGAAGCTATGAGGAGCTCTTGACAATTGGGACAGCATTTGAACAGCTTGTGAATGCTCATAGAGATGTAATAACAGGACTGGGTCCTTCAAATGATGAAACTCAAGAAGAAACTCAGATGTTAGATACGATTCAGCCAGAGATGTCTCAAGGGTCTAGCTTCCCTAAGGAAAACAGTGAGGGGGAGATTGCCGTGAATGGTCTACCAGGAGTACAACTAACAGAAGAAGAAGAAACAGAGATTAATGATGTTGGATGGAAGCCATTCTGGGATTATATTATTGTCTCAAAAGGATTGCCTCTTCTTTTCTTAAGCATAGTAACTCAATCTAGTTTTGTTGCTCTTCAGGCTGCTGCAACTTATTGGCTAGCTTTGGGGATACAAATTCCTAAAATCACTAGTGGCATTTTGATTGGAGTCTACACTACAATTTCAACACTCAGTGCTGTCTTTGTATATCTAAGGTCTTTCTTTGCAGCCCAATTTGGATTAAAAGCTTCCAAAGCTTTTTTTACCGGATTTACCAATGCTGTCTTTAAAGCTCCCATGTTATTCTTCGACTCAACCCCTGTTGGGCGGATTTTGACCCGAGTAAGATTATTTATTTCTCGACCATAAATAAATAAATAAAAACTAAAAAAAAAAAATAACTATACTGTATTTTGTATTCTTGAAAGGGTATTTTATATTTTGAGCCAGTTCTCATTTTGCACTTTCATCTTTTTGTTTCTCGTGCAGGCTTCATCAGATTTGAGTATTTTGGATTTCGACATACCTTTCTCCTCTATGTTTGTAGTGGCAGCAACTATTGAAATTCTGACTACAATAGGGATTATGGCTTCTGTCACATGGGAAGTTCTTATTGTAGCCATTCTTGCTATGGTAGCTGCAAAATATGTTCAGGTAGATCTAATGATTCATATTTAGTCTTGGTTTCTTTAACCTCTTTCATCAATAACAGAGTGACTAAGCTCCCTCTTTTGCTTTTGCTCAAAGGGGTATTATCAACCATCTGCGAGGGAACTAATAAGGATAAATGGAACTACAAAAGCACCGATTATGAATTACGCAGCTGAGACTTCACTTGGAGTGGTCACAATTAGAGCATTTAACATGGCAGACAAGTTTTTTGAGAACTATCTTAAGCTCATTGATATTGATGCTCGGCTTTTCTTCTATTCAAATGTAGCCATGGAGTGGTTAGTTTTAAGGATAGAAGTACTTCAGAATATGACCCTCTTCACTGCAGCTTTTCTTCTTGTGTTGCTTCCCAAGAGTTTTATAGCTCCAGGTTCATAACTTCATTAGAACTGTCCATTTCTGTAGCTAGGAATTTTCAGACCTTAAAAAAATGTTACTCAATAGTTCCTCCTTTCTTGGGTGGTTGGCAGGACTTGTAGGACTCTCTCTTTCTTATGCTCTGTCACTAACAGGCACCCAAATTTTTTTCACTCGATGGTATTGCTACTTATCAAACTACCTCATCTCAGTTGAACGGATCAAACAATTCATGCACATACCATCAGAGCCTCCTGCTATTGTGGAGGACAACAGGCCACTATCTTCATGGCCTTCAATGGGTAGGATAGAGTTGCAAGCTTTGAAGGTAAGGAAGCATGTCAGACATAAGCTTCTTAATGTTCTTCACACAGCTACCTCCATCATTTTGACTTGTAACTGATGAAATTGATTGCAACTATTCATTCTTTTGGTTGGTTTTCAGATAAGATACCGTCCAAATGCTCCATTAGTTCTCAAGGAAATCACTTGCACTTTCAAAGAAGGGACTAAAGTAGGAGTTGTGGGAAGAACAGGAAGTGGAAAAACTACACTAATTAGTGCTTTATTTCGTTTGGTAGAGCCTGCAAGTGGTAAAATTCTTATAGATGGGCTTGACATATGCTCCATTGGTTTGAAGGATTTAAGGATGAAACTCAGCATCATCCCTCAAGAGCCAACTCTTTTCAAGGGTAGTGTGCGAACAAACTTGGATCCTCTAGGTCTTTACTCTGATGATGAAATATGGAAGGTAAGCCTACTAATTCTCATCTTGAAAAAAATTTTTCTGTATTGTTTTGTCTTCTTTTCTTTGCAAGTTTGGAGCAACCCAACTAACATTTTCATTTATAGGGTCTTGAGAAGTGTCAGCTTAAGGCAACAATCAGTAGCCTACCCAATCTGCTAGATTCTTCAGGTCAGTTTATGATTCTTTTTATAACTAACTATAAGAATTAAACATGCCAATTTCTCTAAAGTGATTTTAAAGCAATATGGATAATAATATTCATTAACTCTGGTATATTCGACAGTGAGTGATGAAGGAGAAAATTGGAGTGCTGGGCAACGCCAACTCTTTTGCCTTGGTAGAGTCCTTCTTAAAAGGAATAAAATTCTAGTTCTTGATGAAGCTACTGCTTCCATTGATTCTGCAACAGATGCCATTCTACAAAGAATTATTAGGCAGGAATTCTCAGAATGCACGGTGATAACAGTAGCTCATAGAGTTCCTACTGTTATTGATAGTGATATGGTCATGGTCCTCTCTTATGGTATGTTGTTTTTTACTTTCCAACTTTCTTTTTATACATACAGATGGAATCCAATTCAATTTTCTCTCCTTTCCTTTTTACTTTTAGCCATATAGATAAATATGTATATAAACAAGATTCTTGAGATACAGTTAAAATGGTTAATTAAATGCAAGGGAAAGTATAATTTTGGATTATGCATAAACACGATTGCTATTGTATCTGAGAACTATCTTATAAAATGCTAAAAGAATTACTTAGCTTAGCCGCTTACTTGGCAATTTATGGGTTTGTGTGATTCAGTAATGGCTCAAAGCTAATAATGTGCTTGGATGTGCAAATTTTCAATGGTTTGTTTTACTTAAAAAATAAGATAGATAAATTAAGTTGTATCTAGAAAGAGTGAGGTTTTAAAGAACTGTAGGTAAGTCAATAAATTGAAAAATAAGCTTATCATAAGTGGAAATATACTGAATGAAAAAGAAATTACAATAAGATCAATTGAAGTACCTAGGGAGATATGTGAAAACTAGTTTTGAGTCCAAAATGCCCAAGAGTCTGCATCCAAACTGGTTCACAAAGTTGTATTGATCTTGAGGCAGCGTATGCTAATCTGAGTTGGTTTGGTCTTGCAGGGAAACTCATAGAATATGATAAGCCTTCGAAGCTTCTTGAGACTAACTCCTCCTTTGCCAAGCTTGTAGCTGAATACTGGTCCAGCTGCAGGAGGAACACCTACCAGGATTTCAACAAGTATCAATAATTGGTATTATGATCATTATTAGAAAGGAAATTGAGTGCAAATATACCAACATAAAGATAAAACAAAAAGGGGAAATAGAAAATAGTTTTCAATTTAGCTTGGTTGAAGTTGGTACTATCTGAAGTTAACTTTTGAGTGATGAAAAAATAGCACCTCTCTGTAGAATAAGTCTTTTTTTCCCCACCTGAAAAGATGAATACTATACAAAGAAAGGTGTACTTCCAGATGAATAAACATTTTCCTGGTCCGATGGGTTCTATCAATATCTTGGAAGGATTCCATTGGATCCACTTCTAATCATTTGCATGCATGCCACCCACTTTTCCTACCAAAACTGGAGCTTCCTTATTCCAATGAAATAGAAAATGGGATAAAGAGATAAAAGTGGTTTAAGACCCTAGCTAATTAAGCATATACTTGTAATAGCGTTGTCCTTTTTTTTTTTTTTTTTTTTTTTTTTTTTTTTTTTTAAATAAACACAAATATTCAATTCATATTATCATCTATATTTGCACCTAAACACATAAGGCAATATTGATTTGTATGAAAACAAGGTTAAAAATTCTTTTATATATATATATATATATATGACAAACTCATGAAATGTAGGTTCCAATTGGTTAGGTGTTTTGGAGCTTAAAAGAGCATTTTTAAAACTCAAAACTCTATTTTACAATTGCAATTTCTTGTAACTTTTTTACAAACGTTCATTTTAAACTCTGAACGCAACCATAATCTAAGAAAGCATGATACAGATCATAGTTTCCTAATATTTTTTTGTTACTCTACTGGATTAAAAAAAAAAAGAAAGTGAATACAATAAATCATTTAATACAGAATGGCTGATAAGGAACAATTGTTGGGTGAACTAAGAACACAGAAACCATTCATAGGTCACTTTCCTACCATGAGAACCATGTCATACAAGCCCAGTACATGTTATCTCTGATAGTGCTTACGGTATTGACAACCAAAGACAAATGAATGAAGACACAATTATACAGACCCAGCAAAAGGTATTCTAAATTATGGGATATTTGTAATGTACTCCATGGACTTCAAGATTTTGTAATTTAATACCCTATTTTAATGTTAATATGCAATGTCTGACCCAACATCTAATTAATTAGTGTCAAAATTAATGATTGAGTGGGTTACAAACTTACTAACCATCCTAAACTATGAAAGCATTTGCAATGTGGCTCACTAATATGGATACTAATGTAGGTGGGTATAGTTAATTATTAATAGATTTGGTGTTGATTGCATTCATTTATTTATTTATTTTTTGTGTGGCAACCCTCAGGGAACAGCAAGCAATGCAATATTGATTTTTTTTTTTTTGGCTGTTCTGATTTTTGAGGTTATGTTTCTATATCTACTAGAGATAAAATCCTTTCATGTTTGAAACTGCTTATTTTATTTCATTTTATTTTTTCTGGGTAAGTAACTGAAGATTTTATAAAAAAGGCCCAAAAGAGAACCAAGGCTGGTAGAAAAACCAGCCCATCATCATCCTCTGAAAGGACCCAAGAGGAGATGGATGACATGGGTTGGGTTCTTATTCCAAACAAAGAAAAGCCCAACGGGCAACATTATCGGCGGAAGAGTTGCACAAATGGGGACATTGATTTGTACAACTGTACAAGTAGATCATCATAATCTACACAACATTATAAAATGAACACCTTTTATTTTTAATTGACTTTTTTTTTAAAAAAAAATTTTGTCACGAGTTTTTAACACCTACACTTCTTCATGTCATCATTCTAATACTAGTAGTTTGAACTTTCGATGAACTTAGTAGTCAAAAAATATATGTTACAGAAAGAAAATACTTTACAAATATGATTGAAATTATCTTTATAATTAGTGGGTTTTAGTTAGCTCAACTGGTAAAGTCTCTGATGGTTGTATAAGAGATCTAGGGTTCAATCCTTGCCTACACCAAAAACTGATTAGTATCTTGGTCTGATGATAAAGAGCTATCATCAGGAGTGGAAAATATATTTATGATGGTTGTATAAGAGATCTGGGGTTCAATCCTTGCCTACACCAAAAACTGATTAGTATCTTGGTCTGATGATAAAAAGCTATCATCAGGAGTGGACGCTATATGTTAAAAATCTCTCAAAAAAACTATCTTTATAATTAATAATTAATGAGTCACTTAAAAATTTAATAGAGTTTTACATAAAGTAAATTAACTATTGTAATACATACATATATTGAGCTACTTGGTAAATATACAGTATGCAGTGTGTTAGTTTTAATATATTAAAATACAAAAATATTTAGATGATCAAAATATATCCATGATATATTGAACCTTAGTGGGTCCAATAGTTCAAGGCTGGATCCAAAATTTGGACAACAGTCCAATCCACTCCATTTAAGTTTAAATGAACTGTGCCCAATTGAATCTAAAACAAAAATAAAAAAAACTGACCCAATTGGCATTATTCGATTTCAATGGATCTGTGAGGACTAACATTGGTCATAGGCTCATAGCAACAAAACCAAATTCGTGTAATTAGCCCAATCTTCTATTTTGGGCCAGGGTCTCTGGGCCTAATTGAATCCAACACTTCCTCATAAATGCCTTAAAATAAACGATGATGTTTCATAAATTAATATGATTGCTGCACATCCTTACAGCAATTTTTTTTTTTTTTTCATTTTCCTGTTGGTATTTTTTTTTTCCCTGAAAGAATTAGAAGTGAAAATGTAATTGAAAAAATAAAAGGCAACTACCTTGACAAAAGGAAAAGAGACACAAAATCTTTGCAATTATCTTTTGAAATAGGACAATAATGTTTGGTAGACCCGATGAGAAAACACATCAACCTCACCAAAACTACAATAGAAATTCAAATATTCACTAGAGTGAAAAGAGTTTGTAAAATATTCTACGATTCTATCACCATCCTGGTACCATGCCTGATGCCTCCAAAGATTAGCCAAGTGAGACAAAGTGAGTGGAACCAAATTAATAGAAACAAACAAAGCGAGTGCACCTTCTTGTATTCATTCTTCTCACTTGATTTGTGCTTGAACTATAATGTCAACATAGTACAGCAATTCCTATCACCATCAGTGATGCATCTTATTAACATCTCCTATATATATATATATATATATATATATCTCCATTTTTACACCCTTCATCATTCATCACCACGCATTAATGCCTCACCTTATCAACTTATCCCCATCTTTCACCAGTTCACAATCTTCAATACCGACGGAAACCATTATCCAATTTTAATTCAGCCAAACAATTATATGGTCTATGAAATTTATGACAAAGTTCAGTTCAATTCATGTTCTCTATTTGTAGTCAAAATTAATTATATTGAAGTCATAAATATCGAGCCTTCTTCATAATTGTTGAAGTTATAACACAAATTCTATAAATGTTCTTTTTATTTATTTTTTATTTTTTTTATACAAGATAGAATTTCTACTTTAGAATAATTTAAGTGTATGTGTGTGAGAAGCTCCCTTCCGGAAACTTGAATCCCGGCCCACACCTCACAAGTATTTATACTTGTGGAGTGACCACCGTACGTACCAAGGATGCGCGGTGGTTATAAATATTTTTCATACAACCACATATATTTATTTACTCCATTAGAATTTTTTCATAACATATTTTCTTTAACTAGTAGAGTATATAATACAATATACAGCACAATCATATATCCTTATTAATAACTAGCATAATTATCAAAATCTTTATTTAGAAAAAAAAAATTAAAAAATAAAGAGGAGATCATATTTTGTTGAACTTTCCTTTTTTTTTTGGTTGAAATTTCCTTTGTTAAATAAGACAATATTCTGTATCAAAAAAAAGAAAAAAAAAAGAAAAAAAGACAATATTCTATTTCATGATTAAGATTAAAAAAGTATGGTGCATAAAAGAAAGTGTGTCTGGTAAAATTCTTCCTCATTTGTAAAGTAATTTCTTAAAAATTTATTTTTAAAAGGCAATTGGGGCAGGGTTACATTGAATTAATTTCAAAATTTCCAAAACTAAATAAATATATACATGCAAATTCAAGTGATAATCCAATGGTAATGTCATAGTTTGTGGTGCACTATATCTATTGTTCGAATCCCACCACTTTCCCAAATTATTGACCTATCTCAAAATTAAACGTATTTCCTGATAGTTCAGAGCCAGAATTAAACATATAAACCAAAATCATAGTTTATCTTTTCATTTTTTAATAATAGTAGTAGCCTGTCTGGCTGCCACCAAGATTAATGCTATTTAAATTATGGCCTGCATCAACTCAACACACCTTGGAATTTTTATTTTATTTTTCGTTTTTCTATGCACTCATGTTGGAGATTGATTCCCAACTAACCTTACCTTGGGCAAGCTACAAATAAATTGTTAAAGAAAAAAGAAAAAAAGAAAAAGAAAACAACATATGAGATTATATATATATATATATATATGTAGGGTCCAAATTTCGTGGTCCAGGCCCAAAAGATCAGGATGATGAGCCCAACGAACCCCGAACAATGAATTTGTAGAGAGTGGGTGAAAAAGCTAGCTGGTTGTGAATCTAGCAACGGTTAAATGACATAAAAACACGCTTAAAAATTAAATAAACTCAAGTCTGAAGAGGCTTGTTATTGATTGAAAGGTGAATACAATTCTTAGAGTTCTCTCCTAGATTTTTTCTCCTCCTCTCCTTTTTAGAGGCCTATTACATTTATATATCCTTCTTCTCCATCATCTTCACCGTTCACCTGTTCTTCATCTAAGCCTTCACTTGAGTACATATCATATCAGATATCTACTTTAGTTCTCCATGAGTGGTGGTAGCTGAGATTGCACTGTTTAGGGTCTTCTCCACATAAATGCGGACAGGAAAGTTGCTGTAGTGCATTAAATGCGGTGGTAGCAGCTTTTCCTTTTAGATATTTTTCCGTTCTTATCATCTCCAAGCATGCTCAAAGCTTGTCCTTGTCATTGAAGTTGTTGGAAAGATCAATCAAACTTTCCGTATACTTGCTTGATCGAGCTCCCTTGGTGTCCGAGGAGAATGACCTTTTCGGATCACTAGGGTTATCCTCGGACTATCTTCCTTGTTCGTTTCTAGATATATTTCTTCCTTCTGGACTCCTTCCTAACCATTTTCTTCTCTTCAGACATAATGATATTCGAATTGGGCCTTAGTTCCAACACGTGATGTTGGGCTTTTACCCCCACAATATCCCCTTAAAATTTTGATTTTTCCTTCGCATCCGAGGAGAAAAAAGAGGATTTTGATTTACTGTGAAATAAAAAATTTAAAAACCAGAAATATCTGAGTTTACCCATGTATGAGCATCGGTCTGGGTGCTTCATCATTGCTACTGTTGTTTCCATATTTCCAAGGCACCATTAATTACTCTAGGCAGCGCCTTGTCTTTGGCATCCAACGGTAGGCTATTAATCCAACGATCGTGATTTTTCCTCCAAATTTGGGCAGGATAACTCCTACCCTTTCATCTGTCCCTATATAAAGTCTTAGAGGCAGTTATTTCTCCTTTACAGATTTTCAGATTTCCAACGAACTCAAGCACTCACACCCATCAAGCTCTTCTAGTCATCAACTCTCACTCTCTTCAGAATCTGCAAGAATCTCTCCACAAGTTCGAAGATCATCTCCGATTTAGTTTGCGTAAGTTCTCCTTTACTCAAGCCTTTCATCCTCTTGTCGGCTAATCTCTTCGGCCACCGAGTAGTCACTCCCCTTCTTTATTTTAACTGAGATGGGTAGATTTCGGTATTTGGTGGATGGCCTCGTCTAGATGGAGGAATTTAGGGCAACATATCGCATTCCTCAGGATGTGGGTTTGAGATATTGTCCGCCGGAAAAGCTTCTAACAGATCGTGAGGTGGGCGAGGTTATCATCCCTATTATCGCCTTCCTAGAAGGGGGAATGACCATCCCTATGGGCACCGTTACCAAAGATTATCTCTAAAACCATAGGCTTAGCCCTGACCAGTGTGCGCCTAACATGTTTAGGATTTGAGGAGCAGTTGATAATTTAAACCGTCATCTGGGATTGGGACTCACCTGACTTGATGTGGTACATATGTATGAACGTCGTAGCCAGAAAGGAGCGGGATACTATCTTAGATCCCGATCCGAAGTCGTTAGGCTGGTCTCCTGTCTTCCTAAATCTAACAAAGGGATGAAAGACGACTATCTGATTTAGGAGAGCCAGGTGGGACATCCTAGATTTAGGTTTCCTAACTAGGAGAGCCAGGTGGGACATCCTAGATTTAGGTTTCCTAACAGTAGATTCAGGATCTCTATTTTTTAATAATTAGATCTCCTCTTTGTGTCATTATTTTCAAGTTTTTGACTAAGTTTTATTGTAATGTCCGTAGATAAAGTGCACGTTTCTTCTCGGCTCAGCCTTACAAATTCACAAATTTTTGTAAGTGGAGACGGGCAACTCTGGGCTGTGCACCTCATTGTCGGTTATACACCGAAATCAACCGATTTTCAGCCAATTGGCAACGCGATAACATGGGGAGATCGTTGCATCAACCGCATAGACGTTGCTCGGAAAGACTTTCTAGCATTGTTTGATCTCGCCCCCATGCCACATCCAAATCCGCAGGGTATACCCTTGCTCGTCCAACCCATTCGACAAGCTCCCTTAGAACCAATAGCAGTAGGTGAAAGAGTTGTCTCTTCGACCTCTTCACTTGACGAGCAGATTGATAAGTTCAAGTTTAAAGGAGAAGATTCAGAAGAGGTTCAGGTGGTAGGCACCGAGGAAGAGATTGACAGGCAATCTAGTGTTTTTCCAGAAAGAGTAGACATACCAGATTCTTCTGAAGAAGATATGGAAAGCTTGAAGGACCTGATGAAGAATAGGGGCAAAAAAACTGGGCCTAAAGAGACTGGAACGTCTTAACCAACAGCCACTCTTCCTCCACCACCACCTCAGGTTTCCTTAGATCTCAGCTTAAAGCTACTGCCAGATCTGAAGAAGAAAATGCCTCTAACTGATACTGAAGAAAAAGAGGTGGCGCCTCCGAAGGGACCTAAGCAACAAAAAGTGGTCAAAAACCCTCGGAGCAAGAGTGCTTCGTCTACAAAGAGCTGAGACGAGGCTCATGCAGCAGATGTGTGCCAAAGAGCTCGTATCTGGTCTCCTAAGCTGGCGCTAGATGGTGCCCCCATCCCTTGGGAGGCCTCCCTCAGAAGTTATGGAGGGGGGAAAGCAGGCCTCATTGCCGAGGCGTTGGAGCAACCACTGCTCCTCCCAAAAGACATGGAGGCATATAGGCGCTTCCGCCAATATGAACTCTTCTTATCCCTTAAAAGGGATTTAGCTATGGCAAGTGGATTGATATGATTCCTTAACCTTAAGATGTTGGTCTTTCTATTTGCCTTTCTTCCTCGCTTTATATTGAATTTTTTCATTTTGTCATGCAGATTACTCAGCAAGTGTACGTGGCCGAGGAGTGGAATAAGAAGACTCATACTGAAGCCCAAGCGACGGCCTACTCACGGTCTGAGGCAGAAAAATCACTAGGTAATCTGAAGGAAGAGTACACCAGCCTGTCCGAGTAAATTAAAGAGGTGACTAAAGAGAAGAACAGTCTGGATGCAGGCCTCAAAAATGCCGAGAGGCAAGCCGAAGACCAACGCCAGCAGTTGTACACAACCGAGATTAACATGGCAATAAAGAGAGAGCTGGTGAAGGGTCTTCGAGCTGAGTTTCAGAAAGCCAGAGAGTCTACCAAGTTGGCTAGAAATGATGCTCAACTGGCTAAGGAGGCGCTTGAGACTGAAAAACGGGCGGCTTACACACTGGGGGTGACAGAGACTCAAGCCAGGCTTACTGAGGAGTTTGCACAGGTCTGCAGAGAGTACTGCAGTATGACATGGGATAAAGGCCTCGACGCCACTGGGGTCCCTCCAGAATCTACCCTGAGGCAGCCTGGGAGTGTTTACTACCATCTAGACATTTGTGAACTCCCAATAGTGTCGGAACAGCCCCCAGTCAGTCAGGCTCCTCTTGCCCTTACTGATGCAACTCAAGAACTCGGTCAGGCTGTTGTCACAGGCAAGCCATTCGAGAATGTTCAAAGCTCAAATGCTGTAGCCGCTCAGCCTAGCCAAACAGTTGACTCCTCGGTTGCCCAGAAGAAAGACTAGATATTTAGGGGTTTCCATTTTTTTTTACTTGTATTAGTTTTTTTTTTTTTTTTTAAAGGACTGTAAGCTCTTTTTTGATCAATGAAATCGTTTCTCTTTTATCTTTAATGCCCTCGTGGTACACGTTGTGATTCATTATCACTACAAACATCAATAACTTATAGACTTAATCACCATATCGTGTTGATGATGCGAATAGCCTAAATTAATACTGCAAAAAGCAGTTTATGTAAGAATTACCAATAAACAATGAGAGCAATTACTCTGTCATGCATAGAGAATGCTGCTTCCCATTGATTCTGACTTACACACGACTAGGTAGGCCTATCATAAGTTAGGGATTACTTAAACGCATCCAAGAATTTCAAGCGTGATTCATTTTAAACCTAAGCATTAATAACAACCAGGTAGAGGTGTTAACTAACCCAAATCATCTGGTCCAAGGACTACAGGCATGATTGGATTTAAGTTTAAACACTTAGGAGAATAGTAAACGAGTGTCAACTAACCCAAATCATCTGGTCTGAGGACTACAGGCATGATTGGATTTAAATTTAAACACTTAAGGGGAATAGTAAACGAGTGTCAACTAACCCAAATCATCTGGTCCGAGGACTACAGACATGATTGGATTTAAGTTTAAACACTTAAAGGGATAGTAAATGAGTGTCAACTAACCCAAATCATTTGGTCCGAGGACTACAAGCATGATTGGATTTAAGTTTAAACACTTAAGAGAATAGTAAACGAGTGTTAACTAACCAAAATCATCTGGTTCGAGGACTACAGGCATGATTGGATTTAAGTTTAAACACTTAAGAGAATAGTAAACGAGTGTTAACTAACCCAAATCATCTGGTCCAAGGACTACATGCATGATTAGATTTAAGTTTAAACACTTAAGAGAATAGTAAACGAGTGTTAACTAACCTAAATCATTTGGTCTGAGGATTACAGGCATGATTGGATTTAAGTTTAAATACTTAGGAGAATTCTTAATATAACGAAATGGCATATTTGATTGAAGCAAAGACTTGTTTAATAATAATACCTTTTTAGATTATTTAAATTCCAAGGCCGTGGTATTACATAACTATCTAGGTCTTCTAAGAAATACGCCTCAATACCAGCCCCTAAGGTAATACGGTATAGTCCTTCCTAGTTCGGTCCTAGTTTTCCCCAAGCTAGCTTCTTTGCATTGCCCACCACTTTCTTTAACACCAAATCACCAGGCTCTAGAGGCCTCAGTTTTATGTTGGCATTATAGCCCTGCTTGAGCTTTTACTGGTAATGCGCCAATTGGATCATTGCGTTTTCCCTTCTTTCCTCAATTAAGTCCAGACTCTTCTCTAGTTGCTCATTGTTGTCGGTCAGACAAAACGAACTAGTTCTCAATGTTGGGAACCCAATCTCCAATGGTATGACAGCTTCAGCTCTATAGGTCATTGAAAAGGGGGTTTCTCCGGTAGACCGACAAGGTGTAGTTCTGTACGCCCAAAGTACATGTGGTAATTCTTCCACCCATCTAACCTTCACATCGTCTAGCCTTTTCTTTAATCCATTAACTATGACTTTGTTAATAGCTTCTGCTTGCCCATTTCCCTGGGGATAAGCTGGGGTGGAGTACCTGTTTGTGATTCCCAGCTCGCTACAATAGTTCCTGAATGCTTTGCTATCAAACTGAAGGCCATTGTCCGAAATGAAGGTGTGAGGGATCCTAAACCGAGTGACGATACTTTTCCATACAAATTTCTTTACATCCACGTCCCTGATGTTAGCTAGAGGTTCAGCTTCAACCCATTTGGTGAAATAGTCTGTGCCGACTAGAAGATACTTCCTATTTCCTGCAGCCTTAGGGAAGGGGCCCACGATATCCAATCCCCACTGAGCGAAAGGCCATGGACTGGATAGTGGATTAAGGGTTCCACTTGGTTGGTGTATGTTTGGCGCAAATCGTTGGCACTGGTCGTACTTTCTAACATATTCGTGGGCTTCTTTCTGCATATTCGGCCACCAATAACCTTGTGTAAGGGCTCGGTGAGCTAAAGATTTACCTCCAGTGTGGCTCCCACAGATTCCTTTATGTAACTCTTTTAGTAGTAGCTCAGTTGTTTAAGGGTGCAAGCATAATAAGTATGGCCTTGAATAGGAGCATTTATACAGTTCCTGGTCCTCGGACAGCCAGAATCTAGTTGCCTTCCTTCGAACTTTATCAGCTTCCACCTTTCCTTTGGGTAAGATATCGTCCTTCAAGAATTTAATTATGGGATCCATCCAACTGAGTTCGGCCTTGATTTGATGAACTTAGACTACTTCTCTTCTTGCCTCTGCAGGCCTATGCAAGTCCTCGACGAGGATAACTCTTGGTAAATCTTGTGCCGAGGAGGTAGCGAGCGTGGCCAAAGAATCAGCATGTGTATTACTACTTCTGGGGACGTGCAGCAAATTAAAAGACTCAAACTCCAACTGCAAAGTCTTAATTTGACTCAAGTACCCCTGCATTCTTTCATCTTTCGCCTCATACTCACCTTGCACTTGACCTACAACTAATCTTGAGTCCGAGAATACTTCTACTACCTTTCCTCCCATTCTTCGAACCATAGTCATTCCCATCAGTAGAGATTCATACTCTGCCTCATTGTTTGTTGCCGAAAAGTCCAACCTTAACGATTTTTCAATAATGATTTTCTCAGGAGATATCAGCACTAACTCCACTCCGGAACTTTTCCAGTTCGATGCACCGTCCACGTACACTTCCCAGTGTAAGAGGCCTTGTTGGGAAATCATGCCAATCGATTTCTCATCCATGTTGGATGTTGGCGTTACTTCTTCTAACTGGGGCTCCGTGAACTCGGCCACTAAATCTGCAAGGATCTAGCCTTTAACTGATGTGCGAGGCATGTATTTGATATCAAAGGCCCCTAAGATCGTCCCTCACTTAGCAATCCTTCCAGTGTAGTCAGTGCTTCGGAGTATAGCCTTGAGTGGGAGCTGGGTGAGAACAATAACTGCATGGGCTTGAAAATAGTGAGGTAGCTTCCGTGTACCAAGCACCACAGCCAGAATAGCCTTCTCTAATGACAAATAACAGACCTCGACTTCATGCAGCGACTTTCTTACATAATAAACTGGCCTTTGCATGCCATAATCTGCTCGTTTTAACACCAAGCTTACAGCATTAGGAACTACAGCAATGTAAGCAAACAAGACTTCATCTGGCTCAGGATTGGACATGATTGGAGGCCGAGCTAGGTAGTCCTTAAGTTGCTGAAAAGCCACAACACATTTCTCAGTCCACTCAAATCCCTTCCACTTGTTGATCAATAAGAAGAAAGGTCTACACCTATCTGCTGATCGGGAAATGAACCTGTTCAGGGCAGCAGTCATTCCAGTCAGTTTCTGAACCTCCTTGGGGTTCCAAGGAGCTCGTAAGTTACTGATAACTTTTATCTGATCGGGGTTAACTTTAATTCTCCTGTGAGTCACCATGTACCCCAAAAACTTGCTTGACCCCACACCAAATAAACACTTGGATGCCTTTAAACGCAATTTATGTTTCCTGAGGATTTCAAAAATTTCCCTAAGATCTCCAATGTGCCCAGTTATGGTCTTGCTTTTCACCACTATGTCATCGATATAAATTTTCATATTTTTACCAAACTGTGGTTCAAACATTCTAGTCATCATCCTTTGATAGGTGGCTCCTGCATTCTTCAGGCCGAACGGCATGATCTTGTAGTGGTAATTTCTAGTGGGGGTGACGAAAGTTGTTTTTTCCTGATCATCCAAAGCCAATGGTATCTGATGATACCCTTAAAAAGCGTCGAGGAAACTTATCCGCGGATGGCCAACAGTAGCATCAACCAGTTGGATTGATCTTTGGCATGGGAAACGGATTCTTTGGACAAGCTCAATTTAGGTCTGTGAAATCCACACATACTCGCCATTTTTCGCTTTTCTTCTTCACCACTACTGTGTTAGCCAACCATTTAGGATAAAATATTTCCTTAATCACTCCAGCCCGTTTGAGTTTTATCACCTCTTCCTTAATAGCATCTGCGTGTTCTCTTGATGGACGTTGGAGCGGTTATTTTTTAGGGATGATGGCTGGGTTAATGTTCAGATGTTGGCAAATGAACTTTGGGTTTACTCTTGGAGCCTCTGCGGGGTCCCATGCAAATACGTTGATGTTGGCCCTAAGAAACCCTATCAGTTCGTCCTTCTCTTGAGGAGGGAGCATAGATCCGACTTGAAAGAACTTCCCTGAATCATCATCGATGACTACCTTCATCAGGCTTTCACACTCCACCCCCTCGGATGAGGCTTCAGTGTCCAGCACGGGGGATTTTAACTGCTATAAGTCCCCCTCGTTATGGGCCGAGGACTCAGCTTCAGGCTTATGCTGGATCGCTGCCACCAGACATTGTCTGGCTGTAGATTGATCTTCTAAGATCTCCCTGACCTGTCCCTCGGACGGGTGTTTGATCTTTTGATGAAGAGTGGAGGATACAGCCCCCAGTGTATGGAGCCAAGGCCTGGCTACAATCGCAATGTAAGGTGAGTAAGCGTCTACCACTATAAAATCTACTTCCACGATTTCAGAACCAGTTTGCACGGGTAGCCTGATTTGGCCTCTTGGTATAACCACTTTCCCATCGAAACTCACCAAGGGGGAACAATAGGGCATCAGGTCTTCAGGCGTCAAGTTCAGCCCCTTGTAAAGGTCAAGGTACATTATTTTTGCGCCGCTGCCTTAATCCACCATCACCCTCTTGACGTCATACCCCCTATCCTGAGAGTGATCACCAAAGCATCATTATGAGGTTGGATAGTTCCGATTTTGTCTGCGTCTGAGAATCCCAACACCGGCTGAAACTCCATCTGAGTCCTCTTCGGTTCTCTGTTAACATTTTTCGAGGGTAGCCGAGCAACTCATAACACTCTGGGTGGACAAGACCCTGTTCTTCCTGGTGCAGTAAATATAACATTTATTGTGCCAAGGGGGGGTTTTGAGGAGTCATCCCTTCGAGATCCTGCGTTTGCCTGGTTGCCCTGACCAGAGGTATGATGCAAGAGTTGTTTTAATTTGTCTTTGTTGACGAGTTGGTCCAAGTGGTCCCACAAACTCCTACAATCCTCCGTAGTATGTCCATGATCCTGGTGATATTGGCAGTAGAGGTTATGGTTGTGCCTTTCAGGGTTTCCAACCATCTTGTTCGATCTCTTGAAGAAAGGCTCGTTCTTGATCCTCTCTAGGACTTGATGTACAGGCTCTCGGAACACAGCATTAACTGTCTAAAGGCTCGCCGAACCTTGTTGTCCGACCTAGTCCCTCCGCGACCTGTTGTGTCCTTGCCTATCTGACCTGTAATCTCTCCTCTCTTGAGGGATAATCTTATCTTTTCCTTTGCCTTGCTGCTGGTCTTCTTCGACTTTTTTATACTTGTCAATCCTGTCCATCAGTTGGTGTACACTAGTAACAGGCTTGCCTGTCAGAGACTTCCTCAAGTCGTATTCAGTGGGGAGGCCGAGCTTAAAAGAGCTGATGGCCATTAGGTTGTAATCATCCACTATTTCGTTGTACATTTCCCAGAATCTGTTCAAGTGCGACTTCAAAGTCTCGCCCTCTCGCATGCTTATGGACAATAAGGAGGCCAAAGACTGCGGAACCCTGCGACATGTGACAAAACGGGATCCAAATACCTGAGTGAGCTCCTGAAAAGAACTTATAGAATCCACTTTCAGGCTATCAAACCACCTCATAGCGATCGGTCCCAAACTGGACGGGAAAACCTTGCACATTAAGGCTTCATTTCTGGAATGAACGGCCATCCTCTGGTTGAAGTGACTCACGTGTTCCACGGGGTTTGTCTGGCCGTTATAAGTGGTAAACGTCGGCTGGTGAAAACGTCGAGGAAGCCTTTCATTCTCGATGTTACGTGTAAAAGGGGACCTGAAAATTTGATTCAATGCCTTGCTCATAGCATCGTTCCCCACGCCTCCATGTAACGGGCTTTGAGGTTGCCTCTTACTACGGTGCGCTTCTTCATAGGAAAAAGACTCACTGATTGGTGTTCGAGATTTCTGCTTGTAAGTGATGTTTGGTTCGTCATCAGAATCTTCATCAGAATACGAAGAAACCCTTTTCCTCTTTGCATGGCGCAGCTTTCCTTTCAGCTTTTCAATTTCCAGTTGCATGCTCTGGTTTTTCTCTGCATGGGTCATATGACTTCCTCCATGTGACTGACCTTGATCATCATGTGCGGTGTGTACACTACCCTCACGATCCTGTCTTCGTTTCAAATTGAGGAAATGATTAATATGCTGAGATGCCCTGGACTTTGCTGGTCGTTGCCCTAGTTCAGCCATTATGGGGCGTTGCCTCCACTTTAGCTCAAGCTTTCCCCACAGACGGCGCCAATTGTAGGGTTCAAATTTCGTGGTCCAGGCCCAAAAGATCAGGATGATGAGCCCAACGAACCCAGAACAATGAATTTGTAGAGAGTGGGTGAAAAAGTTAGGCTGGTTGTGAATCTAGCAACGGTCAAATGACATAAAAACACGTTTAAAAATTAAATAAACTCAAGTTCGAAGAGGCTTGTTATTGATTGAAAGGTGAATACAATTCTTAGAGTTCTCTCCCAGATTTTTTCTCCTCCTCTCCTTTTTAGAGGCCTATTACATTTATATATCCTTCTTCTCCTTCATCTTCACCGTCCACCTGTTCTTCATCTAAGCCTTCACTTGAGTACATGTCATATTAGATATCTGCTTTAGTTCTCCATGAGTGGTGGTAGCTGAGATTGCACTGTTCAGGGGTTTTCTCTACATAAATGCGGTCAGGAAAGTTGCTGCAGTGCATTAAATGCGGTGGTAGCAGCTTTTCCTTTTAGATATTTTTCCGTTCTTATCATCTCCAGACATGCCCAAAGCTTGTCCTTGTCATTGAAGTTGTTGGAAAGATCAATCAAACTTTCCATATACTTGCTTGATCGAGTTTGTCCCGTAATTTTTCTCTTTAAAGAGAAAAGGTTTTTCATGTAAATATTTATATTTTTGTGTGTAATTGCTATTTTGAATTGATAACTTTTTTTTTTGATAATATTATTTGGGACCCAACATTGAACAACAAATAATATTAGACATTAACATTTATTGTCATTTACTCATGTACATATACTACAAAGATTCTGACCATTACTTCCCATAAAAAATCAAGAGTAACATAGGTTCGGAAATCCAAGAAAAAAAAAAACCTTCCTATTTTATTTATTTATTTATGAACATGCTCTTTATCTTTAAGACAATATTTATCTATTTTATTGATTTTTGTATCTTTTTCATTCTACTTCATTTATTTTTAATTAATTAAATCCTCACTAGTTCTCTAGGATTCAACAAAACCTGAATTCTACATTCAATAATTTGGAAGAATTCTAGAATTTTAAGGTGTTGGGCTATGTGAAATCTAATTGTGTTTGATATGGATTATGACCTAACTCAATATAAAAGTGTTATGATTTTAATGAGAGATTTTTTGAGACTTAGTTCATGTAGCGAAAGCTTAGACCATAAATTTTTTAGCCCATATTTTAATCCATTGTGAATCCTCTATGTAGGATATAAATACTGTTATTTCAGATTAGGGTTTGTTGCATTGATGAGAGAGAATAAAATTGTACTACCGTATCTTGTATTTTTTCCTCTGTGAATAGTAAAATCATTGCAATTCTATAGACGTAGGCAAATTGCCGATCTACATAAATATTGTCCTGTGTGACTGTTTTTTTTTTAAATATATATTTTTTATTTTTGCATATCACGGATCAGAGAATTTGTGTATATTCCCAACACTATGCATGTGTGTATGAAAAAAAGAAAAAAAAAAAAAGAATATGGAGCATGTTAATAAAACAATGAAGAGACAGGATCAAAAGGTCATTATTGAAGAGTCAACCTTCAAAATGTTGGTAACAGTGGTGGTGGAGCCAAAATTTTAGTATGAGGACAAGTTAAAAAAGCAAGATTGAGCAAAATCAATTCTAAAAAAATAAAATTTGATATAAAAAACAAAAAACAAAAAAAAAATATAGTTGTTCTACGAGTCATTTGGGTAAATATTGCTTTTTTTTTTAAAACTAATTTGCGTTATAGTTACTGTTAGAAACTATTTAGCAAACTGAGGAGAGAGATTGAATTTCGGCAACACTGTTGCCGAAATTCAAGAAAAATAGGAGAGAGAATCAGAAAAGTGGAGGAGAGAGAAAAACATGAATTACGGCAATGGTATTGCCGTAATTCCTCTGCCCAATCTGCCCCGGTTTGTGCGTGTGAGAAGTGCAATGTGTGAGTACCCCAAAAAAAAAATCCCACAATTTCGGCAATACCATTGCCAAAATTGTGGGGAAATTTTTTTTTTTTTTATTTGTGGCAATGGTATTTCGGCAATACCATTGCCACAATTGTGAGGAATTTGTTTTTTTTTTTTTTAATTTGTGGCAATGGTATTTCGACAATACCATTGCCACAATTGTGGGGAAATTTTTTTTTTTTTTATTTGTGGCAATGGTATTTCGTGGCAATGGTATTTTGGCAATAACATTGCCACAATTGTGGGGAAAATTTTTTTTTTTTTTTATTTGTGGCAATGGTATTTCGGCAATGCCATTGCCACAATTGTGGGGAATTTTTTATTATTATTATTTTTTTATTTAACTTGTGGCAATGGTATTTCGGCAATACCATTGCCACAATTGTGGGGGAAATTTTTTTATTTTTTTTTATTTGTGGCAATGGTATTGCCGAAATTGTGGGAAAAAAATCAATTTCGGCAATGTCATTACCACGATTGGGAAAAAAAGTTTTTTTTTCCTCCAATTTTTGACAATGGCACTGCCACAATTGCCATAAGGAGTAACTTGATTCTTATTTTAAAATTGAGGATAGCATTATTTTTTTTGACCGATGTAGTGTGTATGTTATGTTCTTTTCTTTATTGTAAAAGTATCATATGAAACAAATAAGGATTGATTCAAGTACAATGAGTACATTGATTCTTATTTTAGAAAAAAGTATAAAGAAGAAAAAATGATTGATGTGCACGTTGTAAATAAAAACAAAAAAAGTACATACATTCTTATAGAAGAAAAAAATAATTGATGTGCACATTGTAAATAAAAACAAAAAAAGTACATACATTCTTATAGAAGAAAAAAATAATTGATATGCACGTCGTAAATAAAAAAAAAGTACATAGATTCTTACAATAGGAAAGAAAAAATGATTGATGTGCACATTATAAACCAAAAAAAGCAAAGAAAGTACATATGTTTTTACAATACGAACGAACAAAAATGATTGATGTGCACGCTATAAACAAAAAAAAAGCAAAGAAAGTACATAGATTATTATGTGCATGTTGTAAACAAAAAAACAAAACTTCAATCAACCAATTGCCTCAACTTCTCATCTCATCTGATTCTTATTCTCTGCATCGAATATATTTTACTATTCATATCACACATGCCTAAAACTCTCGTAAATTTTCTTTTTTGTCTTCTTCACTTTTGTAATCTCTCTGAGAGATTCTTTTTTTTTGTTTTCTTCACTGTTGTAATCTTTGTTTTCTTCACTGTTGTAATCTCTCTGAGAGATTCTTTTTTTGTTTTCTTCATTATTGTAATCTCTCAGGGAGTCTTTTTTGTCTAGGAGTCTTTTTTGTCTTCTTCAATTTTGTAATAAAAGGTAAGTCAAGTGCAAGTGTCTTATTCAGTTTTGTAAGTACAAGCATCTTTTTATTTCTCCTCCTTCGCTGAAGAGTTGTATCTCCTCACATAGGATTGCAAGTCCTCCGATTGTTCAGTTAGTCTTTTACTTTGCTTTAGGTGAACAGCTAAGAATTGTAAGTTTTTTTTGTTAATGTAAGTGTTTTTGCTTTGTTTATTAACTTACAGTTCTATAAATTAATAGATTTAGTATTATTGTATAAACACGTGCTTTGTAAATATTAGAAGCCAATACATTGTAAAATATTATGTATTATTGTAGTTGTAGTTAATATTATTTGTATGCCTATGATTATGATTATTGTTGTTGTTGTTGTTATTCAAATTTTAGATTAATGAATTATTTTTTATGGTTATCTGATTGTGTTATTTTTTTTTTGCAAGTATCACTCCATAATTCTCACTCTGTCAGTTGGTATCACAGTTGTGGTAAGCATCTCAACTCTCTAATTAAATTTGTATTTGTTAATTTTGAAATTATTTAATATTATTTATTGTTATTATTAGTACATGACCACAAAAATTGTAATAAATTGTATTATTGTGATCTTTTTATAATCAATATGTGTTTTGTTATTATCAATTATTACATCTATTTCTTGGAAAAAATATATTGCATAATATGTTTGTTGGTTTATAATAAAGATATGTATGTGTATTATTATTATTATTATTGTTTACTACAAATGGAAGTTGCATGGTTTAACTCATTGTAGAATTTAATGTAGGATATATTTGAAATGGAGCAACAACAATATCACATCTCTAATGACGCAATGGAAGGCAATGTACGTTGCAAGATCCAAATTTATTAATGTCCTAATAATATCTACAATTATTCAATTTACATGAAAATAATTTCAACATTAGCAATATAACATTCTACATTTAAAAAAAACAGGTTTCCAATTTACGAGTGCGATCCCAATCGTTTGCACCCCTCCCGCAGTTAGGCGAGCGTATCATCCCATATTTATAGCAATGTAGACTATACTGTGTTACCCGCTTACCACATATAGATATTGACTGGAGTCTTATCATTTCTTTGGTGGAGCGGTCGCAATTTGATACCCATACATTTCACCTACCTACTTGTAAAATGACGATCACTTTACAAGATATAGCAATCCTTACAGGATTTCCTATTGATGGGAAAGCAGTCTACAGGCCCACTAATTTGCAATGGGAAACAGTTTGTCGTAATATACTTGGGGTGATGCCACCTGCAATAGCAGCCTTAAAATAACATGGGTAAGGGATACATTCTCAAACCTACCAGAGGGTGTCAATGCTATAATAACCCAACGATTTGCTAGGGCATACATGTTCCAGGTTTTGGGTTTCCTATTTGGAAATAAGAGCCAAAATAAATTGCATTGCTGTTTTCTCAAGCTCTTAGACGACTTTGGTCAAGCTAGGGAATATAGCTGGGGTAGTGCCACACTTGCTTTCCTTTATAAAGAGTTGTGTACTGCTTCTATTAAAAAAAGTACGGAGATTGCAGGTCCTATTTTCATATCACAATTATGGGCGTGGGAGCATCTTCCGTATTTGACCCCAATTCTAATAAATCCAACAAATTTAAATGGCGACGAACCTTACGGTTGCAGGTATAATATTTACTTTCTATTTCTATACAATATTGTATATTGTAGTGTTTATCCTTGATACTTCCAACCCTAAAATCAGTGGCAATCATTAATTGTGTATAGGTGGGATACTAGGAGAACGTTTACTCACACACCAACGCATGTTCTGCGCGCGTACCATTCTAATCACAACACACAATATACTGAACAGGTAATATATCACAATTCATCAATGGTTAATTTACTAATTATACTATTAATTTTATTGATTATAACATAGTTATTGTAATTGGAATTGCAGGTTGTTTGGACACCATACGATAATTATTTGCATCCATGGTGTCTTGCAGAAAGACATATATGGACTACAACAGCGCCATTGCTATGCTTCCAAATTGTCGAGTATTACCATCCAAAAAGAGTCATGCGACAGTTTGGATTGTTGCAAAGATGTCCAAAATGGCCTACTGACAATTTGGATAAATCTGTGCATTGTGTAAAAATGACAGGGAAGTCCAGTGTCAATTGGCTTACACAGCATGATCAATACTACCGGCTTTGGAATGCGCGCGTTGAACTTGGTGTTGGGGATGAGCATTTTGATGAAGGTGTGGACTACGCAACATGGTACCATGAAAATGGTCACCTATTCACGACACTAGAGGCGGCTGCCCATGTGTACTAGGTAATTATTTTAGCTTTTTCAATAATACTGCACTAATATTAGAACAAATTATACACAACCAAATATTGCACTAATTTTGATAAAAAATTATTGTTTTAGCTTTTTTAATAACACTGCACTAATAAATTAAAATTTTTTTTTTGTGGCAGCAAACTGAGATCAACAATATGTTAAATTTGGCTGTTGCAAACCAACAGAGGAATGATCTCACTGCACAGCAAGTCCTTACACCAATAGTAGAGGGCCTTACCCGAGTGAAGTTATCAATGGAAAAAAATATTTCCTCCGTTCCTACTCAAAGGGTGACACACTTCGGGAGACAACAAAGGCACCAAAGAAGACGGCCGCAAACCCAAACTGAAACCGGACCGTCCACCTCTACACAACTTTAGTGAGTATAATGAGCCAACCACCTTTAGTGAGTATAATCCAATTAATGTCAACAACTATGGTATGAATTTAAATGAACAGATTGGATTATCCACTTCCATAGGACAAGGATTTGAGAGTTTGTTAAGCTATGACCCTTATACCCAACCTAATTCAACACCTTCCTTTTATCACCCATCACCACCTCCATCCTATGCTGAGCAATACAATTATGGCCAAGATAGCCAGTACAACTATAATTTCTGCATACCACAACCTTCCCAACCAGCCCCTTAAGTACCTTCCCAACTAGCCCCTTATGTTGGTGATTTATGCACTCCACCAAATACATGGGCATGTGCTCCAAATAGTGAGGAAGAGGCCTCCGTAACAGACTCTGAGGAAGATGCCTCAAATGAGGACAGTGGGGAAGATGCAGAAGATACAGAAGAGATAGAGGTGTCTTCAGAAAATGAAAGTGACGAAGGTGGTAATTATCAAACAGAGGTTGATATTAGAACGCAGCCGAGGCACATGGGGAAAAGTCCTGTGCAAGCACGAAGGTACCCACAACGAGTAAATAGGCATCCTCCATGTTGTGGAACACAACAAAAACTTCATGTACCCCATCGTCGCAATGACTAATTAATGTAAAATGACTGTTTATTAAGAATATATTAAAGTATTATCGTTGTTTATGCAGCATTGTAGCAAAAAATATTATGCGTAGATAATATACATAGCACATTATACTACTAACCGTAAGACCTTTGCGAAAATGACAACAAAGTGTGTACACATTTTTTGGCATTTGAATTTAGTGTCCAATTAATCTAATCATACATCTATTTACTATAATTTTCCATTCCTAAAAATCCAACATAGAATCTATATGTGTAGCCACAACTGTAGACGCATAATAGTCCGAAAAAAAATAGTGGTCAAACTTGTATTTTTATGGTTGATCTTTTTTCCTTTGCATGATGGCTACTGTGGTGTACATTTCTATTTTTTTGACTGAATATGTCAGGGCATTAAAAAAGTACGCATATTCTTGTTCATCATAATTTTTTTGACTGAACCAGTTTGGTTTATGTGTATGTCATGTTATTTCCTTTATTGTAAAATACCATATGAAACAAAAGTACAATGAGTACATAGAAGAAAAAAATGATTGATGTGCACGCCGTAAAAAATTATTGATGTGCGTCCTCAATATTTTTACAACAAATCACAGGTATTTTTTTTGTTTACAGCGTGCACATCAATAATCATTTTTTTTTCTTCCGTATTGTAAAAATCTATGTACTTTCTTTACATTTTTTGATTTACAATGTGCACATCAATCATTTATTTCTTCTATAAGAATCTATGTACTTTTTTTTTACAGCATGCACATTAATCATGCACATCAATCATGCGGAGAATAAGAATAAGAATAAAAATAAGAATCATATATTCATGTAGAGAACATTCATGCAAAGACAAAAAAAGTACTCTGATGGAATTAAAGCTTTGTTTTTTTTTTTTTTTTTTAAATTTTTTTTACTTTCTTTGCTTTTTTTGTTTACAGTGTGCACATTCTTTGCTTTTTTTTTTTTTTTTTTTTTTTTTTTTTTTACAGCGTGCACATCAATCATTTTTTTCTTGTATATTGTAAGAATCTATTTACTTTTTTTGCTTTTTTTGGTTTACAGTGTACACATTAATAATTTTTTTTTCTGTCCTATTGTAAGAATCTATATACTTTCTTTGTTTTTTTTTTTTTGTTTACAGCATGCACATCAATCATTTTTTTCTTCTATAAGAATCTATGTACTTTTTTTTACAGCGTGCACATCAATCATGCGGAGAATAAGAATAAGAATAAAAATAAGAATCATATATTCATGCAGAGAACATTCATGCAAAGACAAAAAAGGTACTATGATGGAATTGAAGCTTTGTTTTTTATTTTTTATTTTTTTATTTTTTTTTATTTTACTTTCTTTGCTTTTTTTTTTGTTTACAGCGTGCACATTCTTTGCTTTTTTTTTTTTTTTTTTTTTTTTTTTACAGTGTGCACATCAATCATTTTTTTCTTGTATATTGTAAGAATCTATTTACTTTCTTTGCTTTTTTTGGTTTACAGTGTGCACATTAATCATTTTTTTCTGTCCTATTGTAAGAATCTATATACTTTCTTTGTTTTTTTTTTTTTTTTTTGTTTACAGCGTGCACATCAATCATTTTTTTCTTCTATAAGAATCTATGTACTTTTTTTTTTTTTACACCGTGCACATCAATCATGCGAAGAATAAGAATAAGAATAAAAATAAGAATCATATATTCATGTAGAGAACATTCATGCAAAGACAAAAAAGGTACTCTGATGGAATTGAAGCTTTGTTTTTTTTTTTTTTTTTTTTACTTTCTTTGCTTTTTTTGTTTACAGCGTGCACATTCTTTGCTTTTTTTTTTTTACAGTGTGCACATCAATCATTTTTTTCTTGTATATTGTAAGAATCTATTTACTTTCTTTGCTTTTTTTGGTTTACAGTGTGCACATTAATCATTTTTTTTCTGTCCTATTGTAAGAATCTATATACTTTTTTTGTTTTTTTTTTGTTTACAGCATGCACATCAATCATTTTTTTCTTCTATAAGAATCTATGTACTTTTTTTGTTTTTATTTACAGCTTGTAAATCAATTATTATTTTTTTTTCCATTTCGTATTGTAAGAATGTATGTACTTTTTTTAGAATAAGAATCAATGTACTCATTGTGTAAGAATCTATCATTATTTTTTCAGAGGGTACTTTTACAGTACGAAAGGAAAGAACATGACATACACACAAACTAAACTGTTTCGGTCAAAAAAACACTGAAGAATAAGAATATGCGTACTTTCTTTGATCTCTCTCCTTTATTTCGGTAATGCCATTGCCATAAACCAATTGCAACAAATTTTGTTTTCCTCCCATTTTCGGCAATGACATTGCCACAGTTGCCACAAAAATTTCCCCCCTATTTCGGCAATGCCATTGCCACAAATCCATTACACTTTTTTTTTTTTTTTTTTTTAAGAAATGATAAGTGTACACAATTTTTACAATATTTTTATAACAAATTCTAAATGGTAGATTGTTGCTGATTGTTATTGTTGGATTTAAAAAAAATAATTTCAATGATAAATTCAAATTTGAACTAATAATAACTAATTATTGTAAAAATATTGTGTACAAAGCACGTTATATTCTTTTTTTTTTAATTCCTCCCCATATTTCGTATTCTCATAGTACATTTTTTGTCTTTTTATTCTTCAATACTTTTTTGACTGAAGCAGTTTGGTTTGTGTTTCTTACAATACGAAATGAAAGGAAAAAAATGATTGATGTGCATGATTGTTGTGCACGCTGAAAAAAAAAAAAAGTCCATAGATTAATTATTGATGTGCACGCTGTAAACAAAAAAAACAAAGAATGTATTTAAACAGCATTGGGGTTCTTATGTTCTACTCTTTTTCCTCAATAAATTCCATCAACCTTCTTCTCCACTCTTATTCCCCTCATAATTCTACCAACCATTTTCAATTCATGCGTACCATACATTCTACAAACAACTCTAAGTAACAACACTTGCAAATATCTATCCGTTCTTTATCTCTTAGAATGTGAGTTACATCTCTTAAGTAGTTATAGATTCTTTTTATAATATTCATGTTGATATGTTTTTGGGCATAGCTAAGCATGAAAATCTTGTTTTTCTTAAATTTTTTGTTCATGCAAATCTTGTTTTTGTATTATGTGTTTTGCAGCATGAACTAATTTGTATGATATGTTTTAAATTAATTGTCCATGAATTTTTGCCTAAAATTTCCTATAGCAAAAATATATTTCAACATTGTAGGCCAGTTTTTCCTTAAAGAAATACATAGTTTGTTAGCCTATAATATACATGTATGCTATAAGAAAAAAAAAAAGAAAAAAGGTTAGTATACGCTGATAAACCTTAATAAAAAAGAATTTAATACTATTATTATGGTGAAACAATCCTCTTTAACAGAATTCTCTCAGCTCTAGCTATTTAAACATTGAATATTTTTAATGGATTACCTTCTTGTATTGCATTGTAATGGTTGTGTAGTGTTAATATGTTAATACTAATATTATGTTTTAGTGTAGATGGCAGACAAGTTGTTCATTTTTCTCATCCATTCCGGCGGAATAATTAAACATGGAGAAAATGGGGTTTATTACGAAGGGCCACCTCCTTCTATGCTTCCATTAAGCCAGGGTGTTACATTTGAAGATCTATGTAATAGCGTAGCATCCACGCTTTGTATAAACAGAGAAGATTCAAAACTGACTATTTGGTATAGATTTCCGCTTCATTGTCATCCACATCCTGTGACTTACTAGCAAGTTTTGGTAGAAGATGATCGTGGTGTTAATGCAATATTCAATATGTTAGACCGCCAATATGGATTTGTAGGTGCAGAGTTATATGTGGATGTAGAGCCCATAAGAAGCCACCGAGATGTTTTTCCCATTCGATATGCCAACGAAGGACCGAGTGGGCACGTCCATGATCCATATGCCACTCATATTGGTCATTATTTTGAAGATGCGGCTCATTCCCCAATCAACTTTGGTGGTGCTGACTATCATGCTCCATATACCCATGTTGCAACTGAAGACCAACATGTTCCTTATCGGCCAATGAACACCAGTGATGCTGACTATGATAATCCAACTGAGCATGTCACACAAGAGACTATTAATAATCCCAATGATACACATTGCATAGCTGCTACTACTGAAAATGCGGTCCATACATTATCAGAAAGGATGCGAGCCATGGATAATGATGACCAACTTGATGACGATGAGGTCTTTGAAGATGTTGGAAATGAACAGGAGCCTCTAAATGAAGGTAATCATGAAAGCAGTCCAGCTATGACATTCCATCAACCTTCATCACTAAGCTTTTCACAAAACACGTGGGATAATATGATTGATCCAACCCCACCATTTGAAAAGCCCACTCAGAGTATTTGGGACCCTACCCAAGAGTTTTATGTGGGCTTGCTTTTTGCCGATAAGGATGAACTACAAGCTGCTGTTAAACGCTATCACATCAAGAGGAACCAAACATTTTATGTAAGAGAGTCAGATCCAGCATGTTGGTCTGTAAGGTGCAAACATTGTTCTTGGCATCTTCGAGCATGCTTGCGGGTTGCACATGGGTTGTTTGAGGTTAGGAAATACAAAGGTCCACACACATGTACAGAGTCCACGCTCACACAAGATCACGAGCAATTAGACACCCATGTTATTGAGAAAGAGTTGAGGGATGTTGTCAAAAATGATCCAACCATAAAGATTTCTTCACTTCAATAGACTCTTTACAATAAGTACCAATATCGGCCTTCTTATTTTAAGGTGTGGGAGGCGAAACAAAAAGCAATTGGTAGAGCGTTTGGTGATTGGGACAAATTTTACCAATTATTGCCAAAATGGTTGAAAGCTTTGACTGATTCAAACCTGGGCAGTAGGGTTACTTGGAAAACAATACCTGCTACTATGCCAGGCTGTGCGATATTCGAGAGAGTGTTTTGGGCTTTTGGTCCATCAATTGAAGGTTTTCAACATTGTAGGCTAGTGATTAGTATAGATGGAACTTTCTTATATGGTAAGTACAAAGGTACGTTACTGATTGCATCAACGTGGGATGGTGAGAACAGACTTTTTCCACTTGCCTTTGCTATTGTGGAGAAGGAAACTAATGATAGCTGGTATTGGTTTTTGCGTTGTATTCAGATTAATGTCACTAATCGGGAAGGGTTATGTGTCATATCTGATCGTCACCCTGGTATAATGGCAGCGATACGGACTATATGTCAATCGACACGTTGGTATCATCGTTTTTGCCTTCGCCATGTGGCTAGCAATTTCAATCAACAAATTGGGAATAAAAACTTGAAGGCTATGGTAATGTGGGCAGGCATGGAGAATCAGTTACGAAAGTATCAAATAACCAGGGATAGAATTACTCAATTAAGTGCAGATGGTGAGAGGTATTTAATGGAAATACCGGTGGACAAGTGGACGTTAGCACACGATGGTGGACATCGTTATGGGGAAATGACGACAAACTTGTCTGAAAGCTTCAACGGAATTCTAAAAAGTGCTAGAAATCTGCCCATAACTGCGTTAGTTGAACTTACATACTACCGTTGTGTAGCCTACTTTGCCGATCGGTATACTAAGGCACGCGCAGAGGTTACTGCCGGTGAACTCATTACGGCCTATGCAAAGAATAAATTCAATAAATGGGAAAAAAAGGCACCAAAGCATTCAGTTACTGTGTTCAGTCATGAAGATGGTCTGTTTGAAGTCAGAACACCAATAAACCCTAACTCTGCATATAGGGGTAATCATCGTCATGAGGTAAATTTGAGGCAGAATAGTTGTAGTTGTCAAAAATGGAAGGTTTATAAGATTCCGTGCTCGCATGTCATTGCCGTGTGTAAATATCAAGGTATCTCTGCAATGCGATATATCGACCGCTGCTACCATTTGGAAGAACAAGTTGCTTGTTATGCACCTAGATTTCGCATAGTTCCAGACAGTGTACATTGGAATGAGCCTAATTTCCCGGTCTTGTATCCTAATATCAAGCTGCGCCGTGAAAAAGGTCGACCAAGAACAACTCGGCTTCGAAATGAAATGGACGAAGGGGAAGAGCATCAACCAAGGCCTTTGTGCAGTCTCTGTAGGCAAGAAGGCCATAATAGAAGAACATGCCCCACTCGAACTGTGGCTGGCTCCACTAGTGGCCAAACTGAATGACCTAACATAAGTATTCAGTCTACTTCAGTGGATTGGTTGGTGTGCATAATTTTTTTTTTTGGAGTTGGACCATATTGGTAGTTTGTATTATTTGAAAGAACATGGTACTAATTCCATATGCTATAATGTTTTCTATCACTGCAAGTTGGATTAGGGTGCACATTTATTTATTTTTGTGTGTGTGTGTGTGTCTATATATATATATATATATTGTGTATTATAGTTTAGGGTTTCGATAAAGGAACTATGAGGAGTTGAGGTGAATATGACAAAAAAGGAACTCTGAGGAGTTGTGGTTAATATGACAAAAAAAGTACTTGAGGTGAATATGACAACAAAGGTACTTGAGGTGAATATATTTGATGCATGCATAGAATAAGAATCAGATGAATATGAGGTGAATATGACAACAAAGTTACTTGCTGAAATACCATTGCCACAAATAAAAAAAAAAAATTTTTTTTTCCCCACAATTGTGGCAATGGTATTGCCGAAATACCATTGCCACAAATTAAAAAAAAAAAAAAAATTTCCCCACAATTGTGGCAATGGTATTGCCGAAATATCATTGCCACAAAATAAAAAAAAAAAAAAAAAAAATTTCCCCCACAATTGTGGCAATGGTATTGCCGAAATACCATTGCCATAAATAAAAATAAAAAAAAATTTTTCCCCACAATTGAATACCATTGCCACAAATTAAAAAAAAAAAAAAAAAAATTTCCCCACAATTGTGGCAATGGTATTGCCAAAATACCATTGCCACAAAATAAATAAAAAAAAATTTCCCACACAATTGTGGCAATGGTATTGCCGAAATACCATTGCCACCAAAAAAAAAAAAAAAATTCCCCACATTTGTGGCAATGGTATTGCCGAAATACCATTGCCACAAATTAAAAAAAAAAAAATTTCCCACAATTTCGACAATGGTATTGCCGAAATTGTCGGATTTTTTTTTGGGGGGCACTCACACATTGCACTCCTCACACGCACAAGCCCGGGTAGATTGGGCAGAGGAATTACGGCAATACCATTGCCGTAATTCATGTTTTTCTCTCTCCTCCACTTTTCTGATTCTCTCTCCTACTTTTTCTTGAATTTCGGCAACAGTGTTGCCGAAATTCAATCTCTCTCCTTAGTTTGCTAAATAACTTCCAACAGTAACTATAACGCAAATTAGTTTTAAAAAAAGCAATATTTACCAAAATGACTCGTTGTTCTACGGTATAAGGTAAAAAAAAATTAAAAATAAAACACATCCTCCTGTTAGCTAGGTGGGATGGTGTACTCTCAAGCCATAAAGTTTTGGGATGAGGGGGCTCTCGAGTGGTAGCCACTAGCCAGGCCAGTGGCGTAGATTAAGTAAATTTCTAACCACAGATAAAATATATATTGTTGGAGCATTTTAATATTAAATAAATAAAATGAATAAATGTAATAACATAAATGAAAAGATATGGGAGTGAATATGGAAGATGAAGAGTTATTGAAAATGTTTAATCCCACATTGAAAAGGAGAGAGAGTTTTTTATTCTTTTTAATTGTGGTGATTAATGGGCTAAAATGTATTGACTCAGATATTGGGCTAGATACGTGCGCAAGGGGGAGGTGAAGAGTGGAGGTATCAAAATTGGAAATGAATCAGCCTCTTGGATCCTCCTACTTGACAGCCCATTCAGAGTAATTTCCATATCCGTTGCAGAGGTTGTTCTAGCCATACGACACTTGTTGGGCTGTTGTATCCTGGGGGAGACAAGTCAGAGAAGGTCTGCACCGGTTACAAAGTTTAGCCAACCAAGGGCTTGAATCTCCTTAAAGAAAGCGAGTGCCGCGCCTCAGTCCAAATAGTGTTGTGTAATTTCTCTCTTTAAAGTAATAAAATTCAGTAGTATTATTCAGTTTCTCTTTGTATTATCTCCATTATCTTTGTATTTGCACCAACAATTTTAAGGAGATTCAAAACACATGGAGCCTACACAAGAGAAACCAAATGAGCTTGTTGGAGATCTTAACAAGCCCTTTCGCTTTAAGGGAGCCCACTTCAAGAGATGGAAAGGAAAGGTCCTCTTCTACTTGAGCCTTCTCAAAGTTTCCTACATCCTCACTGAGAAGAACCCATCCAAAGTTCCTACCGATGAGATGAGTGATGAAGAATATATTCTCCATCAAGAAAAAATAGATAAGTATACAAAAGATGAGTATAACTGTCGCTCTTATCTATTGAATTGTCTTGCTGATCATTTCTATGATTATTATGATACAACTTACAATTTTGCTAAGAAAATTTGGAAAGCTTTACAAAGCAAGTATGATACCGAGGAGGCAGGTGCAAAGAAGTATGCTGCTAGCAAATTTTTCCGTTACCAAATGGTGGATGGAAAATCAGTGGTGGATCAAGCACAAGACTTCCAAATGATTGTGGCAGAATTGAGATCCGAAGGCATAAAGATTGGGGACAACTTGGTGGTAGCTGGCATAATTGACAAACTACCACAATCTTGGAGGGAGTTCCAAAAGACTTTGCGGCACAAACAAAGGGAGACATCCTTGGAGACTTTGATCACATGCATCCATGTGGAGGAGGAGGCTAGAGGACAAGATGCACTCATGACACAAGAGAGCAATGGTAATTCCACCACAAAGGTAAACCTTATTTCAGCTAATAATAATAATATGCCCAAAAATCATTTTCCTAGAAATAGTCAATTGAAGCCTAAAAAGAGAGCCTTTAAAAATAATAATAGACCTCAAGGAAAGGGAAACCCGAATAAAAATTACAATAAGAACCAAGGACCCCCTTCACAAGATCAATTTAATAGATCCTGTTTTGTCTGTGGCAAGAGTGGGCATATTGCTCGATTTTGCAAATTTCGGAAACGTGAATCTGTCCCGCAGGCTAACGTAACCGAAGAGCTTTTAGTGGCTATGATTACAGACATCAATATGGTGCAATATGTTGAAGGGTGGTGGGCAGATTCTGGTGCTAATAGGCACGTCTGCTATGACAAAAATTGGTTCAAATTGTACACTCCTTTTGAAGAAGAAAAAACTGTTATGCTTGGTGACTCTAGCAAAACCAAGGTTCTTGGGAGTGGTGAGGTTGAATTGAAATTCACTTCTGGACGCGTGCTAACATTGAAAGATGTTCTTTACACTCCGTCCATGAGGAAGAATATGATGTCAAGTTTTTTACTTAACAAGGCTGGCTTCAAGCAAACTATGGAATCTGATAATTATGTAATCACTAAAAAGGGATTATTTGTGGGCAAGGGTTATGCTTGTGATGGAATGTTTAAATTGAATGTTGAGAATAATAAAGCATCTACCAGTTCAGTTTATATGCTTTCTTCTATTAATTTTTGGCATGCTCGTTTGTGTCATATAAATAGTAGATATGTGGGAATCATGAGTAGTTTAGGATTAATTCCAAGACTGTCAAAAGATTTTGAAAAATGTGAAACTTGTAGTCAAGCTAAGATTACAAAAAGGCCTCATAAAAATGTTGTAAGAAATACCGAATTGCTTGAGTTAATTCACTCCGATTTATGTGAATTTGAGGGAATTTTAACTCGTGGAGGAAATAGATATATTATCACTTTTATTGATGATTTCTCAAAATATACAACTATCTATTTGTTGAAAAATAAAAGTGATGCTTTTGAAAAATTTCAAGATTTTTTAAAAGAAGTTGAAAATCAATTCGGTAGAAAAATAACAAGAATAAGAAGTGATAGAGGCCGTGAGTATGAATCAAGTGCATTCAACTCATTTGTTCAGTCTTTGGGAATTATCCATGAAACTACTGCACCATATTCACCCGCTTCTAATGGTGTGGCTGAAAGAAAAAATAGAACTTTAATTGAGTTAACAAATGCCATGTTAATTGAATCTGGTGCACCTTTACATTTTTGGGGTGAAGCTATTTTAACTGCATGTCATGTTTTGAATAAGGTGCCACATAAAAAGTCACATACCACACCTTTTGAGATGTGGAAAGGACATAAGCCAAATTTGGGATATTTGAGAGTATGGGGTTGTCTTGCTTATGTAAGGCTTACTGACCCTAAAATGCCTAAATTGGGTATTAGAGCTACTACCTGTGCTTTTCTTGGTTATGTAATTAATAGTGCAGCCTATAGATTTTTTGATCTTGAAAACAAAATAATTTTTGAATCTGGTGATGCAATTTTTCATGAAGAAAAATTTCCTTTTAAATTGAAAAATAGTGGGGGTGAAGAAAATATTGTGTCACAACCTAGCTCTTCTACTTCACATTTACAAAGTCAAGAAAATTTTGAAATGGAACCTAGAAGGAGTAAAAGAGCTAGAGTTGAAAAGGATTTTGGTCCTGATTATTATGTTTTTAACATTGAGGAAAATCCCCAAAATTTAAAAGAGGCTTTAACATCACCTGATGCTATATTTTGGAAAGAAGCTGTAAATGATGAGATGGAATCTCTAATTTCTAATAGAACTTGGAAATTAGTAGATCTTCCACCGGGTTGTAAGACCATAGGTTGTAAATGGGTCCTTAGAAAAAAGTTGAAACCGGATGGATCAATAGATAAGTTTAAAGCTAGACTTGTTGCAAAAGGCTTTAAACAAAAAGCTGATCTTGATTTCTTTGATACTTTTTCTCCGGTAACAAGAATTACATCTATTAGATTGTTAATTGCTATTGCTGCAATTTTTGATTTGAAAATTCATCAAATGGATGTAAAAACTGCTTTTCTAAATGGGGACCTAGAGGAAGAGATTTACATGGATCAACCCGAAGGCTTTGTAGAGCCTAAACAAGAAAGCAAGGTATGTAAGCTAACTAAATCCCTATATGGCTTAAAACAAGCACCTAAGCAGTGGCATGAAAAGTTTGATTCCTGCATGATTGAAAATGGATATAAATCAAATGAATGTGATAAATGTATTTATTCTAAATCATGGAATAATTTACATGTTATTATTAGCCTCTATGTGGATGATATGTTAATTTTTGGCTCAAATATGCATGTTATAAGTGAGACAAAAAATATGCTTAAAAGCCATTTTGATATGAAAGATCTTGGTGAGGCTAATTTTATTTTGGGCATGAAAATTACAAAAACATGTGATGGAATATATCTTGATCAATCACATTATGTTGAGAAAATATTGAGAAAATATAATTTTCATGATCACAAAAGTGTAGCTACTCCTTTTGATGCTAGTGTTCGTTTATTTCCTGTGAATAATGATGATGAGATTTTTAATCAAAAGGATTATGCTAGTATCATTGGTAGTTTGCGTTATGCTACTGATTGTACTAGACCTGACATTGCATATGCAGTAGGAGTGCTTAGCAGATTTACTAGCAAGCCTAGTAAAGATCATTGGCTAGTTATTGAGCGAGTCATGAGATATTTAATTGGTACCAAAAAGCTACGGCTTATTTTATAAAAAGTACCCTGCTGTGATTGAAGGTTTTAGTGATGCCGATTGGAATACTTTGTCAGGTGATTCTCTCTCTACCACTGGTTATATTTTTACCTTAGGTAGTGGTGCTATTTGTTGGAAATCTAAAAAGCAAACAATAATTGCTAATTCAACGATGGAAGCTGAATTAATAGCATTAGCTTCAGCTAGTGAAGAGGCAAATTGGCTTAGAGATTTGTTATATGAAATTCCACTGTGGGAAAAGCCAATTCCACCTATATTAATTCATTGTGATAGTACTGCCGCAATTGGTAGAGTTAAAAACCGTTACTATAATGGTAAATCCAGACCTATAAGAAGAAAGCACAGTACCATGCGATCTTATTTGAGTAGTGGCATCATAACTGTGGATTATATTAAATCTAATGATAATCTTGCAGATCCATTTACCAAGGCCTTGGCAAAAGATAGAGTCTGGAATACATCGAGGGGGATGGGACTAAAGTCCATAGAATCATGAGCCATGTATGAGGATACCCAACCCAAGGACCAGAGATCCTGAGAATTGGGTTCAATGGGAAAAACGAATCATATGATGGTCGTAAGAAATGCACAATTATTTATTTTTAATTATTTATTTTGTAAATAATTTTTTAATTGTTCATCCCTATGATGTAAGTGCATTTATCCTGTAATGAGGAGAGGATGAGTTAAAAAACTCTTAATGAAATTTGTAACTCGTATGAGTGGGGTGTTAGAATTACAGGAGCACCCTTGACAAATTTCACCTATGTGAGTGTGGGGGTGGGGCCGTTCCCTATGAGATTTGGACTTAGTCTCAAATACACTCATGAAACCGGGATCAGCACATGGCCGTAAAGTGCTAGCTATAAAAGCTCATGTCAACACCTGGGTTGTTATGTGTAAGCAGTGACACTTAATTTCCCTAAAGCAGTCCTAGTTCAAGTCGGAGACCACTACGACTCTGGAGTTGAGATCGCTGTTTTACTAAGTGAAGGTTCAGTGCAGAGCACACCTTCATGATGCATAATGACCTGTCTTTGCCTGGTAATCTCTTTTTAACTAAAAATTTAATATTAAAATGAGTGGGGGATTGTTGGAGCATTTTAATATTAAATAAATAAAATGAATAAATGTAATAACATAAATGAAAAGATATGGGAGTGAATATGGAAGATGAAGAGTTATTGAAAATGTTTAATCCCACATTGAAAAGGAGAGAGAGTTTTTTATTCTTTTTAATTGTGGTGATTAATGGGCTAAAATGTATTGACTCAGATATTGGGCTAGATACGTGCGCAAGGGGGAGGTGAAGAGTGAAGGTATCAAAATTGGAAATGAATCAGCCTCTTGGATCCTCCTACTTGACAGCCCATTCAGAGTAATTTCCATATCCGTTGGTGAGTAAATGGCCCGAATTAATACTCCATTTTTACTATGAAAATAAAGAGCCATTAACCCACTTAATGGACTATCCGTTTGGGCCTTTTCATTCTTCAGAAACTCCTTATCAGACCATTAATTGTGTAACTCCAGCCCATCAGATTAATATCCAGCAATTAATCTTGTAACACCCACTAAATCAGAATAATGGACCTAATTAATCTGAATAAATTGGGTAGTAATTTCGTGAGGCCCATTGAGTCTATAAATAGACTCATTCAGACTCAATCCAAGCTACTACAATACTCACAAAAAAAATACACTAAAAGATAGAGAGGTTCTTGGCAAGGAAGGGTGTTCTTCCTGGTGGAGCTTTGGGCTTGAACACTTTGTGCACAGGTTGTTCTAGCCATACGACACTTGTTGGGCTGTTGTATCCTGGGGGAGACAAGTTAGAGAAGGTCTGCACCGGTTACAAAGTTTAGCCAACCAAGGGCTTGAATCTCCTTAAAGAAAGCGAGTGCCACGCCTCAGTCCAAATAGTGTTGTGTAATTTCTCTCTTTAAAGTAATAAAATTCAGTAGTATTATTCAGTTTCTCTTTGTATTATCTCCATTATCTTTGTATTTGCACCAACATATATATATATATATATATAAAGTCTGCATTTTGCAATATCTTTTATAATACTATGGGTCCGTTTGGATACAGCTTATTTTGCTGAACTGAACTGAATTGAACTGAAAACACTGTAGCAAAATAATTTTTAAATGTGTAAATAGTACCGTGGGACCCATTTTTAATGAAAAAAATGCTAAAAGTTGAGATTTGTGGGACCCATGAACAGTGCATTATGCACTGTTTAAGGCTGAAAAGTCAGCATTTGCGGCTACTGTTCATTAAACAGTAGCCGCACAGTAACCGCACTACTCCTTTAAACGCCTGAAAAAAAAAAAAAAAGAAAAAAAAGAAAACGTAAACGTAAACGTGAAACGTGGCTTTGTATCCAAACCCAGCCTATATTCCAATCAACATGTTCCAATCTTCACCTATAACAGTGCATGTTGTTGTTACAAGAAGACACTTCCCACATGAGAATGAACCTGTTCATCAATAAAGTTTGGCTTGTTATAGTCAGTTGCGTGTCTTATTTGAGTGATTCGCTAACACAGTCGTGTACTATTTTAGTTGGAATTCCCAGTGTGTCTTGGGGTCTTTTTGGCTTGTTATGTTAGTTAATTTGTATCTATACTTTGCGTTTAATTTTATTAAAGTCCACAATTAGAGCTAATAAATCCAGTCTTCTAGCAGCTAATACATTAGATGGTTTGGAAAGCCATTTGTTCTTTTTTTTATTATTTTTTTTTAATTAACAAATTTTATTAACAAAGGAACCAAACACTACATACAAGAAGCCAAAACCTTAACTTGATCAAGAGCTAATACATCACAAAAAACTGAAGGGGTAGAGCTAAAAACAAAACAACGTGAATACTTATTTTTAAAAGATTAGGAATGCTGTATGTTCTACACATGCGGTTGCCATGAGATTTCATATGGCAATAGGCATGGGCTATTTTTGTATTAGACTTTTTGTGACAAAAAAAAAAAAAAAAAAGAATCATTGAATGTGACAAAAGTGTAGTCAGTTGTAATGTTGGTACTGCCTAATTTGATGATGGAATTGTCAAATGTGAAAAAAAATAAGGAAACTATCAAATGTGATAAAAGTTTGGTTATATGTGATGTTGGTACTATTTAATAAAATAATGAAATTGTTAAATGTGAGGAAAAAAAAAAGAGAATTACCAAATGTGACAAGTACGATTATATGTGATGTTGGTACCATCTAATGTGATCATAGAATTGTCAAATGTGAATAAAAAATAATGGAACCGCAGAATATGACAAAAGTTCGATCATATTTGACATTGGTACTGCACAATGTGACCACATAATTGTCAAATGTGAGCAAAAAAATTAGGGTATCATTGAATGTGACAATGGAACCATTAAATGTGAGTAAAAAAAAAAAAAAAAAAAAAAAAGAAACCGCTGAATGTGACAAAAGTACGGTCAGAAGTGATGTTGGTACTGCCTAATGTGACAATGGAACTGTTAAATGTGAGGAAAAAAAAAATAGGGTACACCGAATGTGACAAAAGTACGGTTAGAAGTGATGTTGGTACTACTCAATGTGACAATAGAACTGTCTAATGTGAGAAAAAAATAGAATACCATTGAATGTGACAAAAGTATAGTTAGAAGTGATGTTGGTACTTCCTAATGTGACAACAAAACCATTAAATGTGAGAAAAAAATAAAAGAACCACAGAATATAACAAGATTACAGTCACATCCAATGTTGGTACTGTACAATGTGATGATGAAATTGTTAAATGTGAGGAAAAAAAAGGGGAACCACCAAATGTGACAAAAGTATTATTAAAAGTTATGTTGGTATTGCCGAATGTGATGGTGGAACCATCAAATGTGGGGAAAAAAAATAAGGGAACCACCAAATGTGACAAAAGAATAGTCACATGTGATGCTGGAACTGCACAATGTGAGGATGAAACTATCAAATGTGAGAAAATATTAAATTAACCAACGAATGTGACAAAAGTACTGTCAAATATGATGTTGGTATTACTGAATGTGACAATAGAACCATCAAATGTGAGGAAAAAAAATAAGGGAACTACTAAATGTGACAAAAATACTATAAAATGTGATGTTAGAATTGTACAATGTGAGGATGGAATCGTCAAATGCGAGAAAAAAAATAAGAGAACCACCAAATGTGATAAAAGAACAGTCACATGTGATGTTGGTACTATATAATGTAAGAATGGAACTGTTAAATGTAAGAAAAAAAAGGAAATCACCAAATGTGACAAAAAAACTGTCAAATGTGATGTTAGAATAGCATAATGTGAGAATGGAACCGTCAAATGTTAGAAAAAAAAGGGAACCACAAAATGTGACCAAAAAAAAATAAAAAATCACGTGTGATGTTGGTACTGCATAATGTGAGAATGAAATTGTCAAATGTGAAAAATAAAGTGAATCACCAAATGTGACAAAAAACTGTTAAATGTGATGTTAGAACTATACAATATGAGGATGGAACTGTAGAACTGTTTGTGAAAAAATATGATTAATTAGTTGACACGTTCCTTTTATAGATAAAATCTTCAAGTTTGCTCTATGTCAATCACAAGAAGATTCACAAAATCTATCTTAATAGGGGTTCATCTAAAATTTAATTTTGAGTTATTATTATGCTGAAGCTTCATAATCACAGTTAATTATAACTATCCAACAAAAACACTATAATTTGAATAATCTTTTCTGTTTTTTGGGTTAAAGATTAACTTAAAATGTCCCTTTATATTTCTATTATCTAACTTATGTATGGTGTTTCATAGCATCATTTTTTTAAAATTTGTTTTTATTTTATTAATACTATACTTTTATTTAAAGAGAACAAAGAAATGGAAATGAGTTTCATACCAACGCTACTAGTTTTCACTCAACAAACAATAACCCAACCAATAATGTCATGTCTTTTCAATCCATGTCTTTTTGTTTGTCAATAATTTGTTCCCTTTAAAGGTTGTGTTTCATTGCCAAGAATTTGATGTGAGAATTAAAAATTTTTGGGAGTTATTAAAATTAAGAATGTTTGGTTGATTAATATTGTGAGAGTTTAAAATGTTAGAACATATGTGATTGTTAGGAACATATGTCAATATTTTATGTAATTGGCTAATTCTTTGACAAAACGTACTTTACTTGTAATTGGGTAGATCTAGGATGTGTTTAATGTTTTAAGAATCAAGGGTTCAACTTCAAGTGTTAAAGCCATGCAAGTTTGTCCAAGAAACAAGTGAAGATTTGCTGGATTTTAAAGCTTAACAGATAGCTCGATAGCTAGTATCTATCGAGATTTAAAAAGCTGCTGATAGATACACTATCTATCGAGATTTATAAAAAACAGATTTTCAGTTCTGTTTTTGCATCCAATCCGTGAGTACATGTTTAGGCTTTCTTTTCTCATAACCCTAAACATATATAAAGATTATTTTAAGGGCTGTCAAAGGTTGCGCAAGTGTGAAGCAAAGTTTTGTTCATGCAAATTGTGACCGGAGATAGAATTTGCCCTAATTCATCTTTCTCTTGAAGAAGCTGCTGTGTTTGTACACCTTATGGTTTTGTGACCAAGGAGTTTTTTGATCTTCATCGTGTGATGAACTGAAAAATCTTGCAGCCAACATCTTTCTCAAGTTGGTGATTAAGTTGTGTGCTGGGATCTGTACATATATTGGTTAGTCACGTACTGGGAGCCGTGCATTGAAAATAAGAGATTGTCACTACAGAACAAGCCCAATTGGGTATTAGGGTAAGGGTTCAACTGTAAGGTGGTATAAGGTATTGGGATTCCTTTACTTGTAACCACTTGTTTTGATAATAGTGGATTCTCGAGAGTGGTGACCTTAAAATCACCATATAGAGTTTTTACCATGTAGGTTTTTCCTATTCGTAAACAAATTACTGTGTCAATTTAATTTTCGCTGCATTTAGTTAATTGATGATTTGTTTGTGTTACTATGAGTTTTACATGTTAATTGAATTAATTAATTAATTTGGCTAAATCAATTGGTTAATTTATCACAAGGGGTTAATACATTCTTGGTCTATCATAAAAAATTTGAGATATCTAAATTCCTAAAATTTATGCGTTTCTAAAGTCTCACCTAAAAGTTTAGAATTTGAATCTCTCCCGATTTGCACTTAATCTAATTGATTAGAACTGTAGCAAATCCTGCCTAAAACCATAATTAAATTTTCTTATCAAGTTTGTTTCGACAATAATGTTTTCTTGAAAATAAATCTTTTCCAAAAAGTATTTTCTATATAACTATCTCATTTTCCTACAATTGGTAGTAACCTTAAATGAGTTGAAAAATAATCTTCCAACTTTCCTTATTTAGCTTGTTGTAAGATAGAGTTGTTTTCCAAAAAAAAATTAGTGGAAATCAATCTTTAAAAATAAGTCATACATTTTATGTTGACCAAAGATAGTTTTCCTTTAACTTATTTTTTCTAATGCTATCAAACACTGGAATACACAGAAAACTATCTTTACACAATATTTTCCACTGAATCGAACGGAGCGTCACACCTATTATCTCTACAAAAATTAAAGGGAAAAAAAAAAGCTCTCGGTCTCTCCTATTATAATGGTCAAGTGAGTTGTCTAGAATCTAATAATAAAAAAAAAGGAATTTAAATGGTTCATTTTTAAAAAAGGAGTTTAAATTGAAAATAATCTTAAATTCTTAAAAATATATATATATTTTTTTGAGATAAAGCTAGAAATTGTATTGATATGTCAAGAAAACACTACAAAAAAGAGGGTCTATAGCCGCGTTTCAAAAACACGGCTATAGACCCAACAAATGCAGCTATAGGTTCTAGCCACGGTTCCTATAGCTGCGTTTACAAACCCGACTTATACTGCGCAGTAATAGGCCCCTGCGGGTCTATAGCCGTGTTTTTGTAACCACGGCTAAAGGCCAGACCTATACATGGGCGGTAGAGACTAAGGGAGTGTATATATATATATATACACTAGCTACATCATTTTCTCTTGGTATATAAATGTTTGTATGATTGATTCTTCATCTTATTTAAGTAATAGCCTAATAGTAATAACACCTTTTATGGTATCTCATGTTTATGGTTCAAACACTATCAATTTTTCCTTCCTTTACTATCTACTAATCTAAAAAAAAAAAATCGTCGGAAAGAACTTAAAAGTCTCCTATAAATGCAAACTTGGAAAGAACAAGATGAAGCTCACACATAGATGTACTGTACGTGAAAATTTTTATTTTAATTCCATTTGGACTTTGTAACGTGATGTATTGCGTGATATCATTTTTCCCTCAGGAGAAAAAAAAAATCTCAAGAGTGGAAAAAAGACAATACTGTCAATTTCAACTTTTTCTGTTAATCCCTTTACGGTTCATGTACATGTTCCAACTGGTAAGGCCATGTTTATTATACACTTTCTCTGTTAACAGTTAAAGCACGGCACTTGTTCTTCTTTATCTTTTTTAAAAGAAAAAAAAGGCACACACTGCTCCTCACACATTATTTGGATAGAGAATTCATGAGCATCAGTTTGAAGATATGATTTTGTTTTTCAATAGAAGACAAAAGAAGGGTACAGATTTCCAGCTAGCTGTTGTGCATGGCTGCTGCATGCGTAGGTTTAAATTTGTTGGATAAAAATGAGGCAAATTACTTCAATTTTTTTCCTGTAGTTTAAAAGGAGTTCTAAATTAAATCTTAGATTTTAAAAAATTTCAATCAAAACCTAAAAGTTTTATAAATTGTTTCAATTTGTGTCCTTAAAGAGTCCTTGTTGACTAAAAGAAACAAATTAAAAATAAAGTAAATTGCATATGAAACTTGTATCAAACAAGATAATTAATATTCACATGCTTATTAAATTGTATTTATCAGTTAGAATTCTTTAGTGCCAAAATGCTATATGTAATTCAAAGAAAAATAGACAATGCTGGAGTACAATAAATAATGTTTCTTACTATTAATTAATAGAACCTACTCACCAAAGACAAGGCATTAATTAAAACAACAAAATTTTTTTTTTTGTCACTTACTCATCATGTACTAATCAACAATTCTGACCATTTATTCATAATTTTTATTCTGACCATTTATTCATAATTTTTATCTTGTTCCACATATCAAAAATAAAAATCAAAACGCAAAAAAGTTGCTAAGTTTGGTGATCTGAGGAAAAATCCAACTTATTGATGTGAAATGCTTGTCTCATAGTGACCAACCTTATTCAGATGCTTGTGACAAAAGGAATAATAATAATGGCATAGAAAGTGATATTTTCATATTCAAGATGTTTAATTGATATATTGAGCATTAACCATTATGTGATTATAAAAAAAATAGCATAGTGGACAATACTCTATATATCAATCAAACATTACTTTCTGAATTTAAAAGTTAAAACACTTTTGGGATTACTATATTAATTGCAGCAGCAGAAATTGACTTCATTCTCTATCACCCACCAATGATAATGTTTGCTGACTACTGCACTTTGTTTTAGAACTTTAATTGAGCCACAACAACGAACACAAAATCACAGTAAATCATGTAAATCACCCTTTAGTTTAGTCATAGTGTGATCTCAAACTAAACTTTATGCTTTATTCTTTATTTTTAAATTTAAATAATGAACCTTCTAAACCCAAAAAAAAAAAAAAAAAAAAATCCTTTCCACGTGAATCTCGAGTAATTATATTAATATTTTGAGAATATGATAGTTTCATATTTCATCATCTTACATAATAATAAGTTCTATTAATTAAATTTAATCCAAAAAAAAATTTCTATTAATTAAATTAATAGTAAGAAACATTATTTATTGTACTCCAGCATTGTCTTTTTTTCTTTGAATTGCATATAGCATTTTGGCACTAAAGAATTCTAACTGATAAATACAATTTAATAAGCATGTGAATATTAATTATTTTGTTTGATACAAGTTTCATGTGCAATTTACTTTATTTTTAATTTGCTTCTTTTAGTCAACAAGGACTCTTTAAGGACACAAATTGAAACAATTTATAAAACTTTTAGGTTTTAATTGAAACTTTTTAAAATCTAAGATTTAATTTAGAACTCCTTTTAAACTACAGGACAAAAATTGAAGTAATTTGCCTCATTTTTATCCAACAAATTTAAACCTACGCATGCAGCAGCCACGAACAACAGCTAGCTGGAAATCTGCACCCTTCTTTTGTCTTCTATTGAAAAACAAAATCATATCTTCAAACAGATGCTCATGAATTCTCTATCCAATAATGTGTGAGGAGCCGTGTGTACCTTTTTTTTCTTTTAAAAAAAAAATAAAGAAGAACAAGTGCCGTGCTTTAACTGTTAACAGAGAAAGTGTATAATAAACATGGCCTTACCGGTTGGAACATGTATATGAACTGTAAAGGGATTAACACAAGAAGTTGAAATTGACAGTGTTGTCTTTTTTCCACTCTTGAGATTTTTTTTTCTCCTGAGGGAAAAATGATATCATGCAATACATCACGTTACAAAGTCCAAATGGAGTCAAAATAAAAATTTTCACGTACAGTACAACTATTTGTGAGCTTCATCTTGTTCTTTCCAAGTTTGCATTTATAGGAGACTTTTTACTTCTTTCCAACAATTCTTTTTTTTTAGATAGGTAGATAGTAGAGGAAAGAAAAATCGATAGTGTTTGAACCATAAACATGAGACACCATAAAAGGTGTTATTACTATTAGGCTATTACTTAAATAAGATGAAAAATCAATCATATAAACATTTATATAATGAGAGAAAAAAATGTAGTATATATATATATATATATATGCACTCCCTTAGTCTCTACCTCCCATGTGGTCCATAAACGCAATGAGATTTTGAACCACTAGAAAATGGAAGAAAAAAAAAATAGTGAATTTTAGGGACAGAAGGGTACCGCTGTGATTGAGATGTGCATGAACGTAAGCATGGGTTCAAACTTCAAAAACAGTCAAATGACTTAAATGGCCCAAGAGCCTTGCTCCGATTGGGGGATTAAGATTTTTTAATTAGGGTCTGTTTGAGATTTGTTTATTTTATTAAAATTAAAAATTTTTTACGGAAAATATTATAGATAAAGGTAAAAGTAAACTAAAATAGTATAGTGAGATTCATGAATAGTATCAAAAAATGCAATGAGACTCATAAATAGTAGCAAAAATAAACTAAATAGTAAAATAAGTTAAATAGTAAAATAAGTTAGCAAAATTAATCATGCCAAACAGACACTTAACATCTCGAAAGAAATGGACCATATATGTTCATTTCCATTGGGTTGGTTCCAACTATTTAAAGTCTATTTGTCAAAAACATTGTTGTTTATTTTTTTTATATACAATTTTTTAAAATCTTATTATTTCAAATACATTATAATTCACTTTTAACGAAAAGCAATCAATAAAGAGCTAACTAAAGAAGTTAATGTGAAACGAATTTCAAATACTCAGCACAAGGTTGAATTCAGAATGATAAAAGAAAATGGTTTGGTGGCTTTTTTAGAGCCATCAGGATGGAAATGGACATTTTTGATGAACAAACGTGATCCACATTTTTTTTTTTTTTGATGAACAAACATGATCCACATATATTGCTATATGAGCCTAACATTGCATGTGTCCGAGAAAAGGAGAAAAAAAAGGACTCCCACTATTATGAAACAGAACACCATAAAAAAAGAATGGAAAAAGTTTTTCTCATTTTTTTGTGTATGCATGGTTATTTATTCGTAATTTTGATCTTGCCCCACCCATTCTTATATTCAGTACTTTTCTTCCTCATTTTATTTTTTCCCCTTTTCTCATGGTAATTATAATGTTATGAAAATAAATTTTTTTATTTTTTTATTTTTTTTATAATAAATTTCACAGATTGCGAAAATAGTTAATTATGAATGATTGACGCAACCAACATTCATGGTCCCGTCATTTTGTTTTTCATAAATCAAGTCAACTATTTCAACAAAGTTTAATTAACAGTTTTAGATTGATTTATTTTAAGAAATTAAATTAGATGTCCAAATTTATGTATTTAGAACACTAATTGCTTTTTGGTGTAAGTGGAGATTGAACTCTAAGGGTTCGTTTGGATACAGCTGAAAACTGAAAACTGAAAATATTGTAGCAAATAATTTTTAAATGTGTAAGGAGTACCGTAAAACTCATTTTTAATATTTTTTTTTCCTAAATAAAGTGATTGTGAGTCCCATGAATAGTGTGTAAACAATGCAAAATAGTGCATGAACAGTAAGAGTTGTCTCCTAAAAGCATGAACAGTGCATTTTCTGGGAAGAGTTGTGCGTTTATTTTTACGCATAGTAGCGTGGGTCCTTGTGGTTTATAAACGTAAACGCTGAAACGCAATGGAGAAAACGTAATCCAAACACATACTAAATCTCTTATTCAATCATCAGAGACTTTATTAGTTGAGCTAATTAGAACTCACATTAATTTCTTACTTTGATTGTTAGTAACTATGATTATTTTTGTTTTGTTTTGTTTTAATAATATGACATTTATATTTGTAGTTACATTTGTTTACAATTGCCTTTTTATTTTGTTATTAATCATTATTGATTAATATCTTTAGATAATTTTGCATCTAGTTTTCTATTTTAATCTTATTCTCCCTGTATTGAAATCCTAACTCCGTCGCCACATGTGATAAGAATGTAACACACAATTTTATCTGTTGCATAAGATAATTAATTTTGTTTATTATTTACTGAATAACAGGTATTGTTCTAGTTGAGTTATGGGTCTTAATTTAAGGGATAGATTATATCTTGCGACTTCTTTTGTTGTTAACATCATGAGTAAATATATATGCTGATGCTCTGATAACATAGCTTCTGGTATGCCGATTGCCGACTTGGATCACTACTCACAGATGATTGCTTGACAGGCCAATAAATATTTGCTGAAGATACCAGAAGCTATGTTACCAAAAATACCAAAAATCCTGGCACTGACATATTTTAATGTTTCCAACAGAAATATCTAAGATTTTTATCTTCACTTTGCTAACATAGAATTATTATTATTATTTTTAAAGGGCCAATAAATGTTTGATTAATTATTTAGTAATTCAAGGTAATGTTTCCTCTTCTTAAGTAATAGAGGATTTCATTAAATAATTTTAAGGTAGACTCACCATTGATGCAAGAGGGGAAAGGACTGCTCTTCGAGTATTGAATTAAATGTAAAACTTAGATATAGTATTAGATTTTCCAATTAAATTCAAATTTGTATTGAATTTATTTGTCCTTGAAAAAATAACATTATTTATGCTTTATTAGTCAATGCAACAGTGTGTTGAATTTAATTAGGAACTTAATGTACACATAAGTCTTTGAAATAATTTCCCATAGATGTGGTTGTGTTCAAAAAGAAGACTTCCTTTGACAGTTCTAATTTTTTGGTTAATGATTTCCCTTTCTACCCAGAAACCTCGAAGTATTAAATAATTTTTCATAAACCTTTTTGTTCAATAAGAAGGCTTTAATTTGCTTAGACAGTTCTAATTGTTTAGTTAATGATTTACCTTCCTACCTAAACAAGAAAAAGAAAACGAAGGGTTGGAGATTTATATGGACTTGTATTTTTTTTAATTTTTTTTTTTTTATTGCTAAGTTATAGACGTATTGAACAACCTAATCTGTCACGATTTCCGTAAAAAAAAAAAAAAAAAAAAAAATTTAAGCCTTTGGATGCATTCCAAAAAATACTTTGGAAAATAATTTCAAGTATTTGGTTGCGTTCGGAAATGCAATGAAAATCTGGTGGTGATGGAGACTGGCGGCAGCTGGACTGATGGTGGCAGAGATCAGCAGTCACAGGCAATGGCAAAGACCAGAGGCAAATAGTGATGGTGGCTGGTGACCAGGGACATTAGCGGGTATAGTGGTTGGATGACTGACAGTGGTGGATGGAGGTTGGGTTGATGAGTTTTGGGTGGAGTGGAAAATGGTTTATGGAATATAAAATGTAAACCAATTTTCACCACGTGTCATAATTTTACGGTCAATCAAAAATTTATTTTCGGTTGACCAACATTTTTAGTCGCCTCAAATACCTGTAAATGCTGAAAATAATTTTTTGGAAATCAATTTCCTCCGAACCACAAAAAAAAAAAAAAAAAAAATAATAATAATAGAAGGAAATGATACACAACCAGACAAAGACATAAATGTGCCAAACATGCAAATAATTATGAGAAGGGAGTGACTGGTTGAGCTTTGAGAATTCTGACAGCATTTATGGGGATAAGCCAGGAGGAAGTTACTTGGGGCACTTCTTATTGTTGAGCTCATACATATAAGTAAGCTTGTGCACTACTAGCGGGGCCAAGTGAACCATACAAGTTCTTCCAGCATTGATTTCCTTGGGGAGCTCAGTTGGTACATGCAATCATTCCCTCTCTGTGTGAATGTTTTTTTTTTTTTTTTCCTTAGAAAAATTGGGTTGTAGATTTTATTCTTCTACTATGAAGTAAAGAATTTATGTTGTTTGTTGTAAGACTTTTCATACTGTTGCCTATTATGGCATGTACAATAATTTGTAGAGCAATAAATAAAATACCATTTTGAATATTCTTTCTACTTTTTTATTTTTATTTTTCAGTTTGTTCTCTTGCTTTTTATAAATGATTTGCAGTTAATGTGTTCTTGGCATACTCATTAGCTTTTGCTTTTGCATCACTATTTTATTTCATTGACTTTTCCAACTCTCCTGTGTTTCTAGCGTGAATCTTTGCTGTTCTTACAGTTTCTCTTTTGATGTATATGCAGGGGGTTTCTCATGGATTTGTGAAGAACTTTATTTGGGTTCTTACTGCTTTCAAAGAACAATTGTAGACAGTGTAAACCTATTCTTCCTCTGTTCTTTCTACCTATTTTTGCTCATAGCTATCATAGGAAAATGTTCTACAAGAAGTATTAGAAAAGATTGGGTCTTGGTGGTAGTTTCACTATGTTGTGCTCTTTCTAGCATTGCTTATTTTAGTGTGGGTTTATGGAATCTCATGGCCAAAAATGATGAACTCAATCATATGAGCTGGTTGGTTTTCTTTGTTAGAGGACTGGTTTGGATCTCTTTTACAGTTTCTTTGCATGTTCAACGGTCCAAATGGATCAGTGTTCTAAACTCTTTTTGGTGGGCATCCTCTTTTATATTTATTTCAGTTCTGAATGTCCAAATTCTACTAAAGACACATAGCATTGAAATTTTGGACATGGTACCTTGGCCTATTAGCTTTTTGCTTCTCCTCTGTGTTCTTAGGAACCTAATTCACTTTGTTTCTCAGCATAATATCAACAACAATCTAAATGAATCTCTAATAGCCAAAAAGGCTGATAAATGCCAAAAAGAATTAGGCCAGGCTAGTTTTCTTGGAAAATTAACATTTTCTTGGATTAATAGTTTACTTAGCTTGGGCTACTCCAAACGATTGGCTCTTGAAGACATTCCCTCGCTGGTTCCTGAAGATGAAGCCAAATTTGCATACCAAAAGTTTGCTCATGCATGGGATTCTCTTTTAAGGGAAACAAACTCAAACAATTCCCGGAACTTGGTTCTTCGGGCCATTGCAAAAGTTTACCTGAAAGAGAGTATATTCATAGGCATTTGTGCATTTCTTAGGACAATTGCTGTAGTAGTTTCTCCTCTGATACTCTACGCTTTTGTAAATTACTCAAATGGCAATGAGAGGAACCTAGATGAAGGTCTCTCTATTGTGAGGTGTCTAGTTGTTGCCAAGTTAGTTGAGTCTTTGTCTCAAAGGCACTGGTTCTTTGATTCAAGGAGGTCGGGAATGAGGATGAGATCAGCCTTAATGGTGGCAGTCTACCAAAAACAGTTAAAACTTTCTAGTTTGGGAATGAGAAGGCACTCAACTGGGGAGATAGTGAATTATATTGCAGTTGATGCTTATAGAATGGGTGAATTTCCATGGTGGTTCCATTCATCACGGAGCTTTGTACTTCAACTTTTCCTAGCCATTGGCATTCTTTTCTGGGTTGTGGGTCTAGGTGCACTTACAGGCCTAGTTCCTCTTCTCATATGTGGAATCCTTAATGTGCCTTTCGCAAATATGCTACAGAAGTGTCAAACTCAGTTTATGATTGCCCAAGATGAGCGATTGAGATCCACTTCCGAGATCCTAAACAATATGAAGATCATAAAGTTGCAATCATGGGAAGAGAAATTTAAGAATTTGATTGAATCCTACCGCGAAAATGAGTTCAAATGGTTGGCTAAAGCACAGATTGCAAAGGCTTTTGGCACATTGTTGTATTGGATGTCTCCAACCATCATTTCTTCAGTTGTCTTCTTAGGATGTATTATTTTTGGAAGTGCCCCTCTAAATGCTAGCACCATCTTCACAGTTCTTGCATCAATGAGGACTATGGGAGAGCCTGTGAGAGTGATACCAGAAGCTCTTTCTTCTTTGATCCAAGTGAAGGTATCTTTTGATCGTCTCAATGCTTTTCTGCTTGATGATGAGCTAAAAAATGATGAAATAAGGAGAATCCCCTTTCAGAAGTCAGATAAGAGTGTAAGGATACAATCAGGTAATTTCAGTTGGGATCTTGAAATAATGATTCCGACCCTAAAAGAAGTGAACTTGGAAATAAGATGGGGGCAGAAAGTTGCTATCTGTGGGCCAGTTGGTGCTGGGAAATCATCGCTTCTATATGCTATACTAGGGGAGATACCAAAAATTTTCGGAATAGTGAGTCAAAAATTGAATGATATTTTATAGTTTTGCTTTTTTTTTTTTTTTTTAATCACTAATTTTGGTCTTTGATACTTACAAACAGGTTAATGTATTTGGATCCATTGCCTATGTTTCTCAAACTTCTTGGATACAAAGTGGGACTATTCAAGATAACATACTATATGGAAAGCCTATGGACAAGACTGGATATGAGAAGGCCATAAAAGCATGTGCTTTGGACAAGGACATCAATAATTTCAACCATGGTGATCTCACAGAAATAGGTTAGAGAGGGCTTAACATGAGTGGGGGACAGAAACAAAGGATTCAACTAGCTCGAGCTGTATATAACGATGCTGATATCTATCTCCTTGACAATCCATTCAGTGCAGTAGATGCTCATACAACTGCAATTTTATTTAATCTAAGAGAAACTTGCTTCAATTTTTTTTCATGAATGTGAAATCTAGGATCAAGAAAGAATCCTCATCTTTGATGTTGTTTTTTAAACAAGTAAAAAAAATATGAAATTGCAGGATTGTGTCATGGCTGCTCTTGAAAACAAAATTGTCATTCTAGTGACTCACCAAGTGGAGTTTCTCTCAGAAGTTGATAAAATTTTGGTAAGTATTTACTAAATTCTAAAAGTTAATATTATTTTTAAATTTTGTATGCATAAATTTTTGTTACCCATATCTAACAGTATTCTGTTTCTTAACATTCCAGGTTATGAATGGTGGTCAAATTACTCAATCAGGAAGCTATGAGGAGCTCTTGACAGTTGGGACAGCATTTGAACAGCTTGTGAATGCTCATAGAGATGCAATAACAGGACTGGGTCCTTCAAATAACGGAACTAAAGAAGAATCTTAGAAGTTAGATACGGTTCAGCCAGAGGTGTCTCAAGGGTCTTACCTCACTAAGGAAAATAGTGAGGGGGAGATTGCTGTGAAGGGTCTACCAGGAGTACACCTAACCGAAGAAGAAGAAATAGAGATTAATGATGTTGGATGGAAGCCATTCTGGGATTATATCATTGTCTCAAAGGGATTGCTTCTTTTTTTCTTAAGCATAGTAACTCAAGCTGGTTTTGTTGGTCTTCAGGCTGCTGCAACATATTGGCTAGCTCTGGGCATTCAAATTCCTAAAATCACTAGTGTCATTTTGATTGGAGTCTACACTGCAATTTCAACACTCAGTGCTGTCTTTGTATATGCAAGGTCTTTCTTTGCAGCCTATCTTGGATTAAAAGCTTCCAGCGTGTTTTTCTCTGGTTTTACCAATGCTGTCTTTAAAGCTCCCATGTTATTCTTTGACTTAGCCCCCATTGGCCGGATTTTGACTCGAGTAAGATTACTTATTTCTCGACCACGAATAAAAAATAAAAAATCTATACTGTATTATGTATCTTGAAAGGGTATTTTATAATTAGAGCCAGTAATGAATTTGCACATTCAGCTTATTGTTTCTCTTGCAGGCTTCATTAGATTTGAGTATTTTGGATTACGACATACCTTTCTCCACAATATTTGTAGTGGCAGCAAGTATTGAAGTTTTGACTACAATAGGAATTATGGCTTCTGTCACATGGGAAGTTCTTATTGTAGCCATTCTTGCTATGGTAGCTGCAAAATATGTTCAGGTAGATCTAATGATTCATATTTAGTCTTGATTTCTTTAACCTCTTTCATCAATAACGGAATGACAAAACTCTCTCTTTTGATTTTTCTCAAAGGGGTATTATCAACCCTCTGCGAGGGAACTAATAAGGATAAATGGAACTACAAAAGCACCGGTTATGAATTATGCAGCTGAGACTTCACTTGGAGTGGTCACAATTAGAGCTTTTAACATGGCGGCCATGTGTTTTGAGAACTATCTAAAGCTCATTGATTCTGATGCTCGGCTTTTCTTCTATTCAAATGCAGCCATGGAGTGGTTAGTCTTAAGAATAGAAGTACTTCAGAATTTGACCCTCTTTACTGCAGCTTTCCTTCTTGTGTTGCTTCCTAAGGGTTTCATAGCTCTAGGTAACATAACTTCTTTAGAACTATCCATTTCTTGTAGCAAGGAGTTTTCAGACTGTCAAAAAATATTGCTCATAGTTCTTCCTTTCTTGGGTGGTCTGCAGGACTTGTGGGACTCTCTCTTTCTTATGCTCTATCACTAACAGGAACCCAAATTTTTCTGACTCGATGGTATAGCAGCTTATCAAACTACATCATCTCAGTTGAACGGATCAAACAATTCATGCACATACCATCAGAGCATCCTGCTATTGTGGAGGACATGAGGCCACCGTCTTCATGGCCTTCAAAGGGTAGGATAGAGTTGCAAGCTTTGAAGGTAAGGAAGCATGTCATACACACCCTCGTTTAACTTTATCTACTTAAGTTTCTTAGTGTTCTTCACATTGCTACCTCAATGATTTCAACTTCTAATTGATCAAAATTGACTCCAATTATTATTTTTGTTGGGTTTCAGATAAGATATCGTCCAAATTCTCCATTAGTTCTCAAGGATATCACCTGCACTTTCAAAGAAGGGGCTAGAGTAGGAGTTGTGGGAAGAACAGGAAGTGGAAAAACTACACTTATTAGTGCTTTATTTCGTTTAGTAGAGCCTGCAAGTGGGGAAATTCTTGTAGATGGGCTTGACATATGCACCATTGGTTTGAAGGATTTAAGGATGAAACTCAGCATCATCCCTCAGGAGCCAACTCTTTTCAAGGGTAGTGTGCGGTCTAACTTGGATCCTCTAGGTCTTTACTCTGATGAAGATATATGGAAGGTAAGCCTGCTGATTCTCATCTTGAAGAAATTTTTTTGTAATATTTTGTCTTCTTTTCTTTGCAAGTTTGGAGCAACCAAACTCACATTTTCATTTATAGGCCCTTGAGAAGTGTCAGCTTAAGGCAACAATCAGCAGCCTACCTAATCTGCTCGACTCCTCAGGTCAGTTTATGATTCTTTTTTAGAACTAACTAGAAGAATGAAACATGTGAATTTCTATAGAGTGGTGTTAAAGCAATATGGATAATATTGCTCATTAACTTTGATATATTCAATAGTGAGTGATGAAGGTGAAAATTGGAGTGCTGGGCAACACCAACTCTTCTGCCTTGGTAGAGTCCTCCTTAAAAGGAATAAAATTCTAGTTCTTGATGAAGCTACTGCTTCCATTGATTCTGCAACAGATGCTGTTCTACAAAGAATTATCAGGCAGGAATTCTCAAAATGCACGGTGATAATAGTAGCACATAGAGTTCCTACTGTTATTGATAGTGATATGGTCATGGTCCTCTCTTATGGTATGTTTTTTCACTTTCCAACTTTCTTTTATACATACAGAAGGAATCCAGTTCAAAAAACTTTCCTCTTTCCCTTTTCTTTTTCGCCATATAGATAAATATGTACATAAACAAGATTCTTGAGAAACAGTTAAAATGGTTAAATAAATGCAAGGGAAAGTATCGTTTTGAAATATGTCTAAACATGATGGCAGTGATACCTGACAATTATTGTATAACGCTAAAAGAATTGGTTAGCTTATGGGCTCCCTTGGCTTTATGGGTTTGTGTGAATCGGTAATGGATCAAAGGTAATTATGTGCTTGGATGAGCAAATTTTCAATGGCTAATTTTACTTGGAAAATAAGTTGTATATAGACAGAGAGAGGTTTTAAAACTTCAGATAAGTCAATAAATTGAAAAATAAGCTCATCATAAGTGGAAATATCTTGAAGAAAATAGAATTTACAGTAAGAACAATTGTAAGTACCTAGGGATATATGTGAAAGCTAGTTTTGTGTCCAAAAGGAACCAAAGAGTCCCCATCCAAACTATTTCACTAAATTGTAATGATGCTGAGGTAGCTTATGCTAATCTGAGTTGGTTTGGTCTTGCAGGGAAACTTATAGAATATGATGAGCCTTCGAAGCTTCTTGAGACTAACTCCTCCTTGGCTAAGCTTGTAGCTGAATACTGGTCCAGCAGCAGGAGGAACTCCTACCAGGATTTCAACAAATATCAATAATAATAATATAGATAATAATGATAAATAAAGTAAATAAATCAGACATTCAGCATGAAAATGAGTGATTTTTATGTGACTTTAAAGCACACTTAGGTGAATACATGTAACACATGTTATCTTAAGGTGTCATCACAAAATAGGACTCTTTGTGAAAGTATTGGAATTTTTTATTAGTATATAGAATCCGGGCTGCTTTGTATTTTGTAAGCGGATTTGCCTATGGGCTATGGGAAAAGTTGCAATGCCATATTTTACCATTTGGATAATACCATCATTATTGTTTATAGGTGTGCAACTACTGAAGTGTGTTTCTCCTTAGAACAATGTTAGAGATACAAACTATTTTACAAAAAACTTTACAAACTGCTGATGTGGTAAGTGATTATTAGTAAATAAAAATGTAATATTAATGGTGGGTCTAGATGATAACTATTAAGTGGTTGATCACATCAACATTTTGTAAAAATGTTGTAAAATAGTTTGTCTCTGTAGCATTACTCTTCACCTTATTACCAACATACTCTTATACATGAATATTTTTCTTCTTGTCCATTGTAGGCTCATTATGCCTATAAACTATACAAAGGAAGGTAAAATAATTTGACACTTTTGATCAACATTGAAAATCACATTTAAAAAAAAAAAAAAAGAAAATAAAAGAAGGAAAAATAGCTTCACTAATCTACACAATGGAAAGGATAATAGTTATAGTTCTGCTATAAATAGTTTCAAGGAAATTAGAACTCTGGTATTGAACCTGCACTCTCTCCAATTGGGGAGAGGGATAGAGGTACCACTCGATCTGTATGGCTCGACGGTAGGTAATAGTCAATTAGTTAACACTTAACATAAATATATATACATTAACATCATGATAAGTACAACGCTAGCATGAAGTGGCTTGTTCTAGTCTAATATTGTCATCATGCAATAAGCTCTACTTGTTCCTCTCATTCCCTAACACCAGTGAGCTTAATTTAGAATAAAGAAACAGACATTCGTGT